>ML793177.1:374076-414432 GCA_009831015.1 Picea engelmannii
AGTGACCAAGGTACTCACTTCATCAATAATACTATCAAGGCTATGACTGAGGAGTTTAAATTCTATCATCACCCTCAAGAAAATGGGACAATAGAGTCCTTTAATAAGATCCTAGAGAATGCCTTGAAAAAAATCTTGAATGTTAACATGGATGATTGGGACTTGAAGATACCAGTAGTACTGTGGGAATACAGGGCTACATGCAAAAAGTTGTTAGGACAGACACCATTTAGGTTGGTGTATGGAGAAGAAGTAGTGGTTTCATTAGAATTTTTGGTACCTAGTCTACGCTTAGTATCAATCACCAACATGACAGAACAAGGTGCAGTAAAAGAAAGGTTAATTCAGCTGATGGATATGGAAGAAGAAAGGATCCTAGAAGGATTCCACCAAGATGTACAGAAAGAAAGAGATAAAGCTTGGCACGACAGACATATCAAGAGGAAAATTTTCAAGGATGGAGACCTAGTCGTGTTGTATGACAATAAATTTTTTCATCTTACAGGAAAATTTAGAATGCATTGGTTGGGACCATATGAAGTGAAGACTGTCACAGATGGGGGAGTTGTACAATTGAAATATTTAGGAGGTACAAAACTCAGAGAAATGATCAATGGGATTTTACTGAAACTTTATAGGGACATTTGACCTCCTAGTACTTATAAATTTACCACCCAATAAAGAGATATGTATATAGTGTATTATAGTAGAAGTAAGGGAAAAAAAAGTTACCGCGTTAGGCATCATAAGACCGTGTGCAAAAAAAATGGACTTAGCACAATGAAAATAAAATTTCCATGCGCAATGACTACATGACATACCACGCACATGGAAAGCTTAGTGCATTGGAAAAAGGACCAACAGTCAGAAACAGGCGAAAAATTAAAAAATGGTAGTTACGGAAAAAATGCGCCAACTGGAAGCAATTATGGAATTCAATGCAAAAGTATGCATAAAGCACCATTACATTAATCAAAGTGGGGGGAAATTCTCCAAGAATTTTCATGACTTTCCTATATAAAGGGGAAATGTGGGAAACATAAGACTCATTGTGAAATCGTGAAGTTGCAGAGAAATAGAGCACACACAGCAGAAGTGAGTTGACATAGAATACAGGGTGAACCAGTGAAGACTTATTCGATAGAAACCAACTAGTACCCAAAATGGCACCACCAAATATGGGTGCATTGAGCCAAGAAGGGAGGAAAACACAAAGTAGTCGAGCACCACGGGAGGTAGCATAGGTCGGACAGGAAACTAGACAACCCAAGGAATTCGTCGACGTCGATGCAATTCCTTCACCTTCTGAAGCACCCATAGACCCTGTTGAACACTCACCACACCCTAAAAGCCTCATGTAATTTTATCAGTTTTTGGGTACCACTTGTTTTCTTCACTATCTGAATCAATTTCACTTTTGTAAATGGTCTATCTTTTCTTTTTTTTCATGACTCTTATCATTGAGTCAAGTTTTGTTGAACTTGTGAAACCTTATGTCTAAAATAACATGACACCCAAATTAAGAATCAACAGTTAATATTGAACCTAACATGCTCACGATGGGTGTCAGAAAAAGATTCAAGAAAGTAAAGGAACCACCCAGTTACAACAATCGTCGAGGGTCAATCCCCATCGACATCGATAGAAGGCGGATTTGGTTTGCGTAAGTTATTCACATGAAGTTTCAAGAGATAGTCGATCCCATTTGGCATCGCCAAAATACGGGAAGCATAGACAGAGACAAAGTCATAAAGAAGCCACATATAGCCGATGTTCGATGCGCTTTATCGAGGTTGGGGAAATCCATAAATTTTAAAACAATCATTTTGTCCACGAAAAACATATCACCGATAGTTGATCCTCGATGCGTTTTCGGCAACGAGACTTTTTCGAGAGATTCGAACCGAGAGCACTTTGGTAGGTTTATCATCGATCATCGATCCTTGATACTTTTCGGCATCGGTAAGATAGGATTGAGTTTTAAAACGTATATCTTAAATAAAATACCGATTCTTATTAACACGATCAAATGAAGTCACTGGTCTCAAATTCCATCTGTCTCTACCACGTAAGGGGTTCGTATGACCTAGTTTCATCCCGAGTCATTTTAAGGTTCATTGGATTTTAGTCACACCTCCTGGGAATATTTTCCACGTCATCTGTGTATGAAAAGATCGATCGATGTTAGAGATTTTGCAAGAAGATATCAATGAAATCGTTTGAAGCACAATCCTAACCCCCGATCCACCAACTAAGCTAGAGAAACACTAGGATGTTGTGGCATAAGATAGGATCAGATTTGGACATTTAATAGACTAGTTAATGCCCAATCCCACATTTGTTTCTACCTCGTGTGCTGATTAGACAAAATCAATTTGAAATCGCGGATAGACCACATTACCACCCGCGCCTCCGCCGTCAACCCATGATGAATTTAAGTTTAAACATATTTGAAGCTTTGGCGGCAGATTTAATGAAATTACACTCATAAATCAAATTGAATGGTCGATGCAACAAGGTAAGCTCATTCATGTTTAAATCTCTAGAACAATTTTGAACGAATTCATTTTGCGCACAAGTTGAATTCTAGAGCATCGAAAAGGAGAAAAGCGAACATCTCGAGAATGTACCAACCCTCTAATTATCAAAACCAGTTTTAACAAGCTGCAGAGATATGTATTCAAGTTTGTCAATTCGTTGGTCGTAATATGTGCATCTAGTTTTCTTGCACAATCTTTAAACTATGTTCTAGTTGTAGTTAAGATGTCATTAAGAAATCCAACCACCAGATGCTCGTTGTTGGCACAGGGGTATACCCAGGTTTCAACTCTCAAGAGTGCACCAACAAAGCCCTAACTATCGGCCCTTTCGACAACACCTGTGAAGCAGATGAAGTATCACCTGAGGTAGAGGCAGGGGTGGTTGCAAGACTCAGGTGTATGCAACCTTTGTTGAGACACAAATCTGTGATTATATTCTTTACAGAGAACTTAGCATCATTCATTCATCACTATTCACCCTTATTGTACTTTGCAGATAAGATAAACCATCACAGTACTTGCTCAGATATAATATATTTCAGTTCTTAGTAACAACAAAACATATTAGATCTTGTAGATCAACACTAAGCATCCTCATAGACATCAGATATACTATTCATATACATCTAGTGAGTCACAAAGCATAAGAAAATCTATCTAATCATGGCATAACACTTATAAATATAGTGAAAATATAAGGAAGAAACAACACAAAGCATGACACAGGTTTATGTGGTTCACCCCCACCCTGGGGCTACGTCCACAAAGTCTTCTTCTTCTTTACTAGCTTAGGTCAATCTGATTACAGCACAGAGCTCCACTTGTACTCCGCATAGGACAGGAGATATGCGCACACCTCGCCAAATCCTCCTTCCCCGAGTAGATCTAGCACAGAGCCTTCTTACGATCCATGCACTCAGCACTTACAACACTTGCACTCAGCTTTGCAAGCCTCTTACAATCATGCACAGAGCATTTACATTCAATCAAACGGATCTAATTACTATCACTAAGCCATCCGCTCCTCTTACATTTCCTAGCTACTTATTTATCCTTTACAATGTAGGCCTAAACATGGGTAAACCCATGAACCGACATCCATTTCCCATTACATTAACCCAAAAGCCTAAAAGGGCTCCAAAAGTGGGTCGAGATCCCATGGTCTCTGCTTCACCTGGAACTCCATCTTTGACAGGGTGTCGATGTCCAAAAAAAAGTCAAATATGACCAAGTGTACCACAAAACTTGGTCAAGGGCCAACAGGCCCCCAACACTCACCTGTGACTCGTCCCGAGTCACTCTGGTCTGATCAACTCTGCTTCAAATGTCTCGAGCTTGGCCCAAGCTACTTCAACCTACTGTAGTGCAACAACCTCTTTCTTAGTGAACTCTTGGATCATTGTGTCATTTACTAGTCCTTCCATGCATTGTTCTATGGTGATGACAACTTGTTCAAGCTCGGTTGCCTAGCTCTCAATTTCAGTGAATAGGTGGCATGATTTCTCTTGGAGTGGTTGAATTCATTGATATACTTCCATCACTTTACTTTGCAGCATGTGTAACTGTTGTTGGGCGGTGCATTGTTCTGAAAATCACTTCATTCTCTCGACTGGATCCAAGGCCTTTAGCTGTGCATGTAGCGTATCTGCATGTTGCTTTGCTTCTTGGAGTTTTGCTTCTAATGTCTGCAATTCTGGGTTCTCTGTGAGGTTCTCATAGGTCTGGTCTCTTCTAGCACTCAACTACTTACATTCCAAAGCCAAGGTTTTTAATCGGCCAACTCCGCTATGGGTAGTTTCTTCCCTTAAATATCTTACTTCTTGTGGAGTCTTGGGCACGGTACGATGTTCTAGATCTACTATATGCTGCTGAAGTTGCTATATTACTTATTTGAGTTGTGCCACCTGTTGTGGTACACATTATTCAATTTTCACTTCAATGATTGTCACAGAGAGAAGTGCTCTATGAACTCTTTCCTGTACTTCAAGTTGGTCTGCTAGCAACTGGTCCTTGATCTACTATAACTATGATTTTTCCTCCTCCCACTTTGCTTGTAAGGAAAGCTATTCATGTTATGCCTTCCTTTGTTGTACTATATGTGTGCTATGTACTTGTGCCAAAGCATGGGTGGCTTGTGCTGTGCCTTCTTGAGCTCATTGAAGGTGATCTTCAACTTTCTTGGTGATCTGGCGTAATTGGGTGGGCTCATTACATGTTCCTATTGCTTCAATTGTAAAGGGCATTGTAGAAACTACTTTGCTAGAATGGAGTGCCTTTTTCACTTCTTAAAATTCACCCTTGATTCAGCTGAATATTTCCTCCTACTTCGCTTCTTGCCTATTTGTGATCTCTAGTGAAGCATCATTCAGCGCAGCGATCAAGAAGTCGAAGTCGTCCCATGTGAGGGTATTCTTAAACGTAGTCTGGGTGGCCTTATATTTCTTTTGGGATGAGGGATTAGGTGGGGTAGTCTTCCTTTTCTTGGAGGGATCCTCCTCCTCTTTAGGTGGAGTAACCTCACCTTTGTTTTTCTCAACTTCTGTGCCACCTAGTTCTTCATCAACACCTCCCTTCGCAGGTGATATCGAAGTAGTATTCGTGGATGTGCTATGGATATCTTGAAATTCCACATCCTTCTTAGTCTTGCACGGTCCAGGTGTATCCGACATAGCTTCAAGACTATCCACATCGGAAATCTTTGTGGGGTATGCTACAACAAGGAGGTTCGCCGACCATTCCTTGGTAATCTGCTCCAGGTCTTCTTCTGTCAACTTATAGTATGACTGGAGTTGTTGTTTGTGCTCATCAGTGCATGCTATGATATAGGTGAAGTGGCGGTCTGCGCTGAATTTGATAAAAGGTCTAAACCTATGAAGTGTGTTAGGTGTGAGGCATGGTGTAGATTGGATTTCATTCTTCAATTGATTGTAATAAGCGTGGAAGATGGCATTGGACTGCCACTGCTTGTTCATGTCGTTGGAGTACCACAACATAGAGAACTTCGTGGCCAGTGGTTTGAAGCGTTCGATCTCTGGAAAAGTGGCACCTTCTGGTAGCTCCCAAGAGATGAAAGTGATGAGTATGAGAAACCAACTAAAGTGGAAGTCATACCCTTGGTCTTGCACTTGTCTACAGTCAAGCTCTAGCTGATTTACAAGATACTTTGCCCAGTTCATTTGTAGTCCCTCTGTGCACTTCCCTGCGAGGTCAACTACAAATCCATTCACCTGTGTAGGTTTGTTTTTTCCGACTAACTTTCCTGTGATCAGCTGGAAACCAAGGTGCACTGCTTCATTCTCAATGGAGGCTACCTTGTAACCTCACATTCCCTTCTCTAGATCACCATATGTGTCTTTTATTCGCTGGGCGAGAGCACGATTTACGGTCTTTCCAGGGTAAAACTCGTGCGGGTCAGGTCCTTGCATGCTTATCCCTATGATCTGATTGATCAAAATCAGATCCATAGTGATGCGACAGTCTAACCATAATTATCCTCCATGGTAGCAAGATGGAAACAATCTGATGCATGCATTCACTTCTTGATACCTCCCAAAATGTGAAATCTTCGTTACATTGAGGAGGGTTGAATGAATGAGGTTATGGGTCCATTCCTGAGGGACAATCTTTGGGTTCCTCCCTTTTGTGATCTTTAAGTACTTGTGCGGGGCTAGCATACTGTAAACCTTGCGATATCCAAGGTTAAAATCACTAAATTTCAGTTCTATGAGCTTATCCTGGTCAGTACAAACTGCGCGCACTCCTTTCGGGAGGTACGTAGTGACCACAACATAGTCTAAGTCTCTGGGTACAGTGTCTCAATTCACTGTGCTGCTTAGTGGTGGAATATACTTAGGCAAGATACTTGGGATCATCTTCATAGTGGCGAAGTCGTTTCCAAGATTAGATCATCTTTCCGAAGGCAGTCAGGATGTTCCTTCTCGAGCAGTGGAGGGGGAAGCCGGCAATGCTCCCGAGGACTATGCATGTGCACCTGTAGACACTCCTCACTCTGACATGAATCTCTCAGTCATTAAGTCAATTAGAGATTCTTCAACGATTTTCTCAGCAATGTTGAGCTCATCCGACATACCAGCCTGGGTCATCTAGCTCGGGTGCGAAAGGAATTCAGAGACTACCGTGAATAGTATGGGAACAAGGAAATGATCTCAGGGTAATTTAATCTCAGGTTTCATGCTCAAATTCTCACTTAGCAAAATGTATTCTCGGGGCATGGCACGATGGACTAAGTAGGGAAACTTAGCAATGGTCTGCTTGCAACGGTTATGATCCTTCATTAACTCTTGTTCGACTTGTTATGGCACTTTTCAATGGCTGGGTGATGAACCTTTATTGCTTTTCTTCCCGTTCGGAGCGGAAGTCGAATGGATATATCGGCCCCAACGGCTATATTGCTTCATCATGGCGAAGTAATATATGTCGTTGTTCTAATATCTCGGAGAAGCTCCAATTCTGCAATTTTTCTTTCTACAAAGTATCCTCTAGAACCTCTTGCGACCTTACAGTATTAGCCCTTTTCTTTCTTAAATTTCTAGCCTTCTTCCCAGTGAGATTTGTCTCAGTAATTATTTTACCATTCTAATGCTTATCTTTTGTTGTCCTAGTTACTTCACATTGTTGAAATTCTTTCCTAGGGTTCCTGGATAATACTTCTTCTGTATCAAAAATAGGTAACTCAATCTTATGCGGATCCTCTAGTGTTCTCTTAGCCTTGACATCGGAGTTGCTAGTATTAAATATCTACGATCTACTCTTATGTTCTTCAATCATGTGTGTGATCCTTCTGGTCATAAAGTCTTTTAACTCTTGCTTCTTATGTTCCAAAACTTCTTCTTCCTTTTTTCGTCTGGCTTGTTCTCTATCAATCCAAGGTTTTCCTATGAGCATGGTAAACGGGGTACTGTCTTCAAAAAATTTAATGATCTCAAAGTCTTCCTCTGTCGAAGTGCTATTGATAGTCATAGGTATCCGGGCGAGCCTTCCACATAGGTTTACTAGCTTTCCTCTGAATAAACTTATTCCTCCTAAGGAAGGTATCAAGGCGGGCTTCTCTATAGCTTCTCAAGTTCTTTCTGGAATAATGTTCACTTGTGTTTATTCATCAAGAATGCAGTCAATGTCAAAGTCCCCTATTCTTGCTTCAACTTGCTCCTTTTCTTTGAATATCTCTGATAGCCTAACATGTCAGTGATCATTCAAGGTGTCTTTCATCTGTAGCAATATCTTTTCTAATTCCTTATAAGTTTCTACTATTTTTGGATCTACCTTAGGGTTTTCTTCATTCAGATTCATTCTTTCAATCTTGCAATCATTCTAGGGAAATCCATCTCTTCATGGTCCAAATCTTTGCAACCATTCTAGGGCAATCCAACACTTCATGGTCCAAATCTTTGCAACATAGACAAATAGGTATTCCACCAGGGCATTCCTTAGTAATATATCCCAGTCTTCTGCAATTGTAACAGAGGGTTAACCCTCTCTTTCATTTAAATGTTCCCCAACTTCTTCTGTCCTTCGCACCAGGATCATGGTAGCTATCTTTCAAAAATCTCTTTCTAGGATCCTGCATCCACTTGTTAGTCCAGACATTATTTCTATGCATAGGTATGAGATATCTATCATTATACTTATCAAATCCATTCATATAAAACTTTCTTTCATCTATTAATGACCTAGTTTTGAAGCTAGGACAGAATATATCAAGCATAGATGGATCCATGTTTTAGAAACAAAACATTTCTCTTATTTTACTTCTACAGAGCACAAATCTTTCAGATCTAAAAACTTTTGACTATTCTTACCTTTATTAGAGCACGAAGCTTATAGATCTTACCTCTTTTCTATAGATCTGAATTCCTTCTTTCATAAATTCCCACTTTTACTTTTCTTAGAGCATAGAGTGTTCAGATCTCGCTTCTTTTCTTCAGACATGATCTTCCTTTCTTCAGATCTGACCTTATTCCTAGCACAAAGCTTCACAGGTCGAGTAAAAAGTTGCACAGTAGGGCAATAGATCTACGCACAAAGATTTCTTTTGCACAAAGTTTCTTCTTCCTGAGTTCCCAGCAATCATAGTTTCAGGTCTCGGCAACATAACCATTTGTTGGCACAGGGGCAGACCCAGGGTTCAATGCTCAAGAGCACACCAACAAAGCCCTAACTACCGGCCCTTTCAACAACACCTGCGAAGCAAATGAAGTCTCACCTGAGGTAGAGGTAGGGGTGGTTGTAAGACTCAGGTGTCTACAACCTTAGCTGGGACATAGATCTGTGATTATATTCTTTACAGGGCACTTAGAATCGTTCATTCATCACTATTCACCCTTATTGTACATCGCAGATAAGACAAATCATCACAGTACTTGTTCAGATATAAGATATTTCAGTGCTTAGAAACATCAAAACATATTATATCCTATAGATCATCAGTAAGCATCCTCATACACATCAGATATACTATTCATATACATCCATTGAATCACAAAGCATAAGAAAATCTATCTTATCATGGCATAACACTTAGCAAGATAATGAAAATACAAAGAAGCAACAACACAAAGCATGACACACAGGTTTACGTGGTTCACCCCCACCCTGGGGCTACATCCACAAAGTCTTCTTCTTCTTTATTAGCTTGGGTCAATCTGATTACATCATAGAGCTCCACTTGTACTCCGCATAGGACAAGAGATCTGTGCACACCTCGCCAAATCCTCCTTCCCCAAGTAGATCTAGCACAGAGCCTTCTTACGATATGTGCACTCATCACTTACAACATTTGCACTCAGCTCTGCAAGCCTCTTACAATCATGCAAAAATCATTTACATTCAATCACACAGATATAATTACTAGCACTAAGCCATCTGCTCCTCTTACATTTCCTAGCTTCTTATTTATACTTTACAACATAGGCCTAAACATGGGTAAAATCATGGGCCGACATCCCTTTCCCATTACATTAATACAAAACCCTAAAAGGGCCCCAAAAGTGGGCTGAGATCCCATGATCTCTGCTTTTCCTGGCACTCCATCTTTGACAGGGTGTCGATGTCCAAAAAAGGTCAAATATGACCAAGTGTTCCTCAAAACTTGGTCAAGGGCCAACACTTGTTGAGAGAGCCCAAGACCAAAGAGGCTGAAATAGGTGAAGCTTATTCTCTGGGGACTGCGAGGTAGTTGGAGTACGCTCCCAGGGTGGAGCCTTTGATTAAAACAACAACAAAGAAAGCATTTTTCCATCCTCCATCCTTTGTTGATACTGAGGCAAGCACCAGATCCAAAGTAATGCTCCCACAATGGGGGGATCTCTTCAACAGAATTAGCTGAGAAGAATACCCAGAATATATCCCTCAAAATGACGTGGATGTAAGGGTGTTTGATGACTAGGTGTTCCCAAACATATGACATTCGTATTTACACATGGTGGCAAGAAGAACCCCGATTTTCCCCTACATAGAGGTTCTGAAATGGCTCATCGACCATACAAATGAGCATAAGTGCCTAATCAATGATGAGAATGGTTGATGTGTCAGAGTTTTCCTCCCAACAAAAGTCCATAAATACCACAAGCTCATGGACCTAGAGGAGCGGCTCAACACAGACTTTGTGGTGAAGTTATATGAATTCCATGACACCAACCAATTGATGGCCTCATGGTGGAAGGAATACAATAATTTCACTAACTAGAGCAACAATTGGTATGGGACAATTAATGTGAGAGAGCCATACATCTATTTGATGGCTCTCATCTGGTGGTTATATGGAGAAAAGTATTGCTCCAAGTTTTTGGAAGCATGGATGTCATTGGAATACACAGTGGCGATCTCTGGAAACAGCTTCAACTGGGGAGCCATAATCTCAAAACAATTAAGCATATGTGTACAGTAGGCTCAGATGACGAAATAAGGGGAGGCACCCTCTTTCTACATGGCCTCGTACCTACTCGATGTCATGTGCAAAAGGATTATCTTCCCTGGCATGAATTTAAGTTGGCATGTTGCAGAGATCCTAGTCCACGTCTACTTCAACATACTATGGGAGAACATGTACTCATCTACGACAAATTCATCACTCGTATTCATTTTATTATTTTCAAGAAGGAATGCACAAGATTATCTGCAGCAGCCAAGAAAATGGTATAAAAGGTAGGCCATTGGTATTTAGATGAACGCTCAACCTACATGAGGGTGTTTGAGGCCATCAGAGCACCACATATCCTACCTTGTCATGTCCTAGATCGGCTCGTTGTGGGACAAAATATGCTATTAGACTATCCTGTAGGGCTACAATGCCACATTATTCAAGGACAATAAGCGAGATTTCATACCCTACATTTTCCAGGTGGTGTTCTATCTGGTGAAGGATACTGCTCAAGACAAACAAGAAGGGATTAGCCAACTGGAATTCAGTTCCCGACAGGATGATTCCGTAAGAATGACCCTAAAGGCTCGATCCTCCAACATGCTTCACAGGTATCATCATGTTGGTCGTATGCTCATGATACGTTTGAGAATAAAATTTTCATAGAGTGCGCCCATGACTGGGATGAGGTGGTGCAAAGGATGGAAAACCAAAACATGACCAGGTTCAAGGCCATGAGCATGGATGAATAGGTGGAAACAATAGAGCAGTCAACTTAAGAGGCCCTTAGAGCTAGGGAAGAAATCAAAGCGATAGAGACAACAGAGGCACAAAGAAGGGGATTGCTCTTTCTAGAAGGGGCACAAAGAATCATCGATAAATTGCAAAATGACCTTGATCTAATAGAAATTATGAGGATTCTTGGTGATGACCCTATCAAAATCTGAGGAGAACCAAGTGGCCTAGAGCCGATGCAGCTTGAAGAAATCACCGGGTCATAAAACCCTGAAGTTCCACCACCATAGATCATATCACTAGGGGAAACTTCAACCCAACCTGAGATAGCGAGGACATTAGGAATAAAAAGTGTACCAAATACCTTGTTCGATTTTATAACCATCTACGATGATGATGATATTTCAGAGGTGTCCCTAGTGACTGCAATACAAGATAAAGAGGAGAAAGATCTCGAGAGAGCATCCACCTCGGGTCCCAATGCTCTAGTTCAGAGCCATCCATAGATCGAGCATGAGGAAGAAAGAGCCTTAGACACTGAGCCACTCGAAATACCGGGAACCCCAATGGACAACTCAAGGGATGGGATAGGATCGAGCGAATGAGAAGAAGAAATTCCACAACAGTAAATCAGAATTTCAATGGCCAATCACCAAGTAATTACTGAACCTGCCCCTGATTTCTCAGTTTTGGTCAGTACCTTACTACCTGATGAGAAACAACTAGAGGATAGGCCATCGTGACATATATAAGAGGTTCAGGAACCCAACCTTGAACATATATACACATATATACACAGTCGGGAGCCTGGGAAATACTCTAACTTGGGGAGAAAAACAAACACCCAAACATGTTGATGAGGTCATCGATATACAAGCAATCACCTACGACTGAAAGAGGAAATCCATCATGAAGAGAAACACTAAGAAGAGGAGGATTATGTTGGATTTTTCAATCCTCATCACCACATAGGAGAAATTGATTAGCACTGAGCATGCCAAGATATCCGAGATTATCAGTGCAGGGATTGCAATCATAGATGCCACCTTGGATAGAGAAAGGAAAGATGAAGAGGATTTTTCCGTTGTGCTAAAGAAGTTGGATCATATGCACTACTTGGAGAAATACTATCAAGACTCCACACAAGCCACGATGTTTTTTAGAAGTGATTTCCAAGATGCCTACAACAAATTCACGAATGAACATTACCTTTTCATTACAAGGATAGACGAATTCCAAGAAGACACCCTTATGGAGCTAGTGACTTGCAAGGATGTGAAAAGATGGTATGAGAAGGACCACCAAGTAGTGGAAAGAATTGATTACATCATCGTGGTTCAAAAGGGCTAATACGCCGAAGAGGACGACATTCGGGTGCTAAGGGAAAACCACATAGATTGGATAAGGAAGGTAACCCAACACTGGGTGAAAATGGCCCAAGAACCTCAGTGGGAGATTCAAGAAAAATGGGTCAATTATGAAAGGAGCTGGGTCAAGATCAATCGAGAGATGTGAGGCATCAGTCTCCTATAATTTGGCTCGCCTGAGGACTTTTTCAACTTGCATGACATAGTAAAAAAACATGCAGAACAAGACTCATCATGGACTATAAAGATATAAAAGGTGGTAAACATGGGGCAAGGTCAAGTACAATAGTTCATGGAGCACCCGATCAAGGCTCGAACAATATTACAACATTTATGTGTTAAAATAGTCAAGTATCAGGCACGATTAGTAGAAGTAAAGGAGATCCTTTCGGCCCCGATGGACCAACACAAATTCCTGTATGCCAACATATGCGAGGATTTATTTGTCAAATGGTCAGAGTATGAGAAGAGTCATCCACTTCAGTGAAACCATTTGATGACTCTTAGAATACAGAGATATGGAAACACCATGTGGTGATGTTTTTTTTTACTTATCTTTCACTTTTGATAGTTATTTTTACTTAATGATTTGTTATAAATAAGAGGATTGACCTTTTAGAAAAGGTCGATGGTTTTTTCAAAGACCTTCATTTTTGGAATTGTAGAGAACTATTTCCAAACTACCTTAATTGAGAAGTCTTGTTTAGGACCAGAGAAAAACTTCTATTTTTCATAAAAGGCGTGTGTGATTGGATCTAAGGAGGAATTACTTCCGAATTTATCTCATGAATGGATGTTGTAATGAGTAAGAGTTTCTGAATCTATTGATAAGTTAGTTGATTCAATATTTTTGTAGTTCTTGCCTTTAATGATGGAAAGCAAATCATATGTTAATGTGTGATTAATGATTAGAGCTAAGGAAACTATTTTTCTTTCCATCATTTTATGGAATGTATGTTTTCTTTCGATAATTATATCTCAGTCAATAATTGAAATACTAGCAAGTTAATGTATTAATACTAGGCTTGTCACAGGTGTGAAAATATTTGCTTGCATGCTTGAGCACAAGGTGTTGTGTCGGTTTTGTCACTTGGGTGAGAAAAACAAGGGCACTTACAAGTCTAGTTGGGCCTGCTAGATAAGACAAAGGTTAGTGCATGAGTTATATAATCTAAGCACATGAAATAAACAAACAAATAAACTAAAAACAATTAAGTAAATAAAACTAGAATGCATAAGAAACTTTGAACCATAATCAATCAACCAAATGACCAAGATTATGCCACCAATGGATAACTATATTAGTTGGAAAAATACCGTAGAGAAAGGAGGACTTATGGATCCCCTCTTCCTCCTTGAGAGGGCTCTTGAGTTCCCTATTAGAGAGCTCTTCTTACAATGATAGACTAGAAATAAAATGGTGAATAAATCCAAGCCTATTCCCTCAAGAGGTGAGTGGAATGGCCTATTGGAATTTTGCTAGAATGATCCAATAAGAAAAGAGGTTTCTTGAAGGAGGATTGAGGTAGCATAACAATACTATGAGATTCTTAAATTCTTAGTGCACCCATGGCCTCTATTTATAGCATTATTTCAAGGAATTATTCAACTGATTCTTGGTGTGAACAAGGGGACCATTAGGGCACCCTTTGGTCCTTGACCATCCCCCCATTCGAATTCATCTCAGATATGAAGTTCAAATCAAGTTGGGAGTTATTCCATAAGTGGTTGAGGGGCCGACAAGATCCATAAATTCATTTTTCATGGAAGTGCACAAATTTTCCTGTAAACAGTCGCGCATTACGTGCACAGTGCGCAGGTTTTCCTGTATAAAGTCACGCATTTCGCGCATAGTGTGTGGGTTTGAATGAGAAAGTCATGCATTCCATGCATAGTGTGCACGCTTCCTTTGGTGAATTTGCGCACTTCAATTTTTTACCCAATTGTATAGTTTTTTCCTTTTGGAAATGCATTTTGGTGTTGCAGGTGAACTAATAGTTATTTGGCATTGTTGTATTTCTGTAACCATTTGCGTGTAATGTTGTCGAAAAAATTTCAGTGATAACAGATGCCCCCTGATGTGTGAGTTTAAGAGCATACGTATAGCCAAAATACATCAATGTTTATTCTACTGAGAGTGCCATTTTAAGGAAGAGTGTTTATAGGAACTGCAAGAGCGATCTGTTAGAGGGAGAGGGGAAACTGTGGGACCCAAGCCTTTCTCTAGGGAGAGGAAAGAAAAGTTGTATACAAATGAGGCAGGCATGCCCCATGCTCGTGTCATGTAACTCAAAAATGTAAGACCGTAACTAAAGTTGTATGTTGATGTAGATAACTGCATCTCTCTCTGGGGTGGTTTGATAACGACATATGACAATTTTGATGGTGAACATACTCTGAAAAGAGGTAAGGATTCATATAAGAAGTCTCGATGACTCGTAGGAATTGATGGCCTAACGAATTCATAGGTCTTCAACTGGTATAAAACAACTACAATAGTCACATAGTAATACCCACCGTAACATGATATTTTTTTGAAGTCTAATGTTATGGGGGTCAACGACATCAGAGAGAAATGATGGTTCTCTATGTGTCGTCTGAGACTCCTCATTGTATAGGTAATGAGAGGCAAGATATTGTCTCCCTTCTGGAAATTGTGTTGATTTCGATAGAAAGGGAGACGTGACTCCAAGAAGCAAAGGTATTCATGATATCCATGATATAAGATCATGAAATGATAGGGAACATGAATGAAGTCAATATGTGGTGAGACTCAAGACTGCCCTTGGTTGGGGGTATGTTTGAAGGATGATTGGCAACAACTGTGAAGTTGTATCTAGCGTCAGGGGGATGACTAGACATGGGGTTAAATTGTGTCAAAGGTGTGACAAAGTGGACAAACTCAGAGATAAGGAGTACATGGAGTGTGGGATACTCGGGGTTTATGGACGATGTCAACATGAGTAGAGGATAGTGAATTCCCCAACCAAGGGAGACATGGGCTGTGCTTCCAGAAAAATAAGGTCGTCAAGGGTGACGACAAAAATCTAAGTAAATTTTGGAAACACGGGATTTTTACAATTACCAAATAAATAAAGAATAATTTGAGATGAGTGTATAGATACATAAATGGGTGCCCCAGTGCAATATGGCTTGGCCTATGAGGGCGCAAGCTACATGGAGAACTGTTGGAGGGTGGGGACCCCATTGGTGGGTTTATGTATGAGGTAAATGAATGGAGGGAAATCTCTAGATGGGTGAACTGATTGTGGATGAAATCGAGGGTGAATGATACTGCAGAGGCACAGTTAAAATAGAATCATGATGAGATAACCTGGGAGTCCATTGGGAAATCTAGCAAAATGATGAGAAGGAGTATGTGGTTGATTCTTGGAAATGTGTAATACTATTGGGACTCCCATCCCTAGGGGGTGAAAGTAGCATGAGTGTCAAAGTTCCAAGGGGGACTATGAATGGGAAAAATCATGTGGGGGAGAGTGCTACTGGGTGACAGTACCAAAAAGCAGTGGAGGTGACAGTACTAGAGAGTCGGATGTAGGGGCCCTAAAGGAAAATGTCAAAGGGTGTGACTGGGAGATGCAATTGATATTCATAGGGAATGATTACATGACAGTGTCGAACATATACCTAAAGGGGTTGTTCTTTTTTTGATAACAAAGTACCTGCACACATGAAAACTGAATACGTGACGTGAACAATATCTGAAGATAAAGAACATATAACAACTATTTGATAATTTTGAACATGAGCATGTGTACTTGGATGTGATGTGAGAAAAATTCTCCTTTGGGGCCAAGAGAATATGGTGACCCAGGGAATGTCACTGTGTAGATGGTGGAACCTTGATCTCATGGTTGAAGATAGATCGGGAAACAAAGACTCTGGACTCCTATAACTGAGTGTGGAATTTGGGAAAAAGGGCCTATATATGGATGGTGGGCCGAAAATGACACCTCATTTGCACTAACACTATTGGTGATATGGTGAGAGTGGTATGAGGTGTTTGGGAAGATTACAGGAGCTTGAGGCTACCGATCAGGTGGGTTAGATATCTCTTGTGAGAGGAAAAGTGCTTGATGATGGAGCGTATTCCAAGGGCAATCAGGGGTAGTCAATTCCTCGAGGATGTCTTCATCACAATGGAAAATGTGAGAATACAGTGGATCATGGGAGGTGATAGGGGTGAATTTCACCATGTGATTGTCTTCAAGTGGTGAAGACGTAGAGGGGATGTTGCAAGTATGTTGCGATGGCTCATTTTTCAAAAACCAAATGTCCAAACACCGTGGGGGATAAAATGTGGTAGGGGGTAATATTTCCTATGGGAAATGAACTAAAGAATTTGGAGGATTTGGGGGAATATCCTTAGACAGGCTATACATGAACCATGGAGGGGTGGGAAGTGACTCGGGTTCAGGAGAGGAGATATGGACAATATCTGGAGAAGAGATAGGGGGAGTAACTTGAGCCACATGAGGTAAGGTGGTCGAGTGATTTTGAATAAGGGTTCATTGACGACACCTATATTCAATGATCAAAGGACACTAGTATGTGAAATGTGTGAGTCACAAAGAGAGAAAGGTCATCTCATTTGTTTAGGGAATGAGGTAGAGACATAATGAATGTCAGTGACATGGGTACCAAAAAGTGGTGGTGGAGAGGGATCTTGCTAAAAGGTTTGGTGTATTGTCATTAGCATCTGTCAAAATTGAGATAGAGTTGGGAAATGATGAGTGTAGTGGCCATATTCTGAACAGATGGCACAAGTGAATTTGGTTTGCAACCCTTTATTTCCTATAGTGGAGGACATGGTTGTAGTAATTTATGTGCTTGGTGAAGCGGTGAGCGATGTGGTTTCTCGAGGAAGATGGATCAAATTGTGTAACTCAGGAAGAGAAGGACATCTATTAGTGGGGTGTCCTTCTCTTTCACATAGTGCACAAGGAGGTTGAACATGGGGAGAAAGTGGAGTGGTGGTCTCTTTATTCTTTCATCTGCCCCCATCCATAGCGGTAGTGCTGGCAATTGGGGGTGAGGGTGGTGTGGCTGGAGTTAGTACTGGAATTTGCATCGAGATTCCCTCTGAATAAGGAGGGAGGGATGGTTGAGGAACCATTGTGGGTGGGTGTAGATACCATAAAGGGATGGAGAGAACCATATTGGGAAGGGTAAGCATTGTGGCTACTTGAAAATCTTGTACTCCCAATGGAGAGTAGAAGAAGTAAATTTGAGTAATGGCTTGGGGGATTGTTTCCCAAACTGGGATTTTTCCCCTGGGGAAGGGTGAAATCAGGGATAAGAGGTGTCGTAGGGTTCTCAGGTAATTTTTGAGGTATAATTTCTTCAATTGGTGGGACGTCGAGGAATGGAGAAGCCTCAGTGGGAGGAATGGTATCTCCAGTTTCAGTTCCATTAGAATATACGACACACACTTGTGTTGAGGGGTGTATGAGAGGTGGTTCTCTATGGTATGCTCCCAACAAGGATGGGTCTTTGAAAATTCTAGGGCCCATATCCATGAATGGATATGCGTCGGAACTAGTGTAGACAAGAGGTAAGATGTTATTGATGTTGGAGTGGTTAGGCTCGTAATGTGAAATTTGGTCAATGGTGATGATTTTCCCGTTGTGGGGGAACATCATCATTCAAAACACAGAAGAGGCCACTGCCTGTATAGCGTACATGTATCTACCTCCAAACAAGATATTGTAATCGAGAAGGGAGTCGATAAGGATATTTTTTCCCCTCAGTTCAACGGGGACATTTTGAAAGAGCCCTTAAGGGGAGGATGGTTGACCATCATAAGCTCTTAAAGTGATGGAATATGGTACTTTCTCAGGGGAGACAACTTGTTTCCATACATTTTTAGACATGATGCATGTGGATGCACCTTCATCAATGATACATCGATGAACCATGATGTTTCAAATTTTGACTGGTATCTCGAAAGCTACCAAAGTAGGGAGATGAGGTTCCCCATAATCTATATCAAATGTGATGATTCTAGTATCAGTTGGGTTGACTTAGCCCAAGGTGGAAAGTAAGAATTTTCATTGAGTTGGACAAGTTTGGAGGACCTCTAATACTAATATGGTTGCATGAGACTGCGCCAAGTCATTGACCCGGCTGTAATTGTGTGTTTCTCTAGCCTAAGGGTTGTTGACATTCCGTCGTAATGAAATGAGAGGGATACAAATGGGGGGTTCATTGTTAGGGTGTTGAATCATGAAGGGTTGCTCGGTTGTAGATGGAGCTTTTTCTAAAGTGGTGGGAGTAGATTCAAGGGGTACGCTATATTGACGACCGTGCATTTGCAGAAGATTTTATTCTTTGCTAGTGAGGAGGATATTGTGATCCACCATATTTCTAGGGTTTTGATACTGTCCCATTTGTGGTGGGGTAGGATGTATCTCTTATTGGGTATTCATCAAACGTTGGTGCGGAATAGGGTTTTGAAACACAACTGGGGGTGGAGGTTGCAAATACTGTTGTGGGGACTGCTGAGGGATAGGCTACGTTGGAGGATGTGGTGCGTTCATGGATTCTTTAATCCATTTGAAGTTGGAAATTTGGGGGCAATGGTGAGTATAATGATCATGTTCACCGTAAAGAGCGCAAGGGGAGTTCGTCTAAAGGTTGTTTTTTTTTTTACTCTCTTGGAATTTGTTGTTATTGTCCCCTTGGGGATTCTGGTTACCTTGATTTTGGTTTCCCCCAGCAGGTTGGTTTTGTTGGGGGTTATTTCCCCCTAGTCCTAGGTTATTATTGTTTCATTTTTTTCCTTTCTTCTTGTCATTATTCAACTGATGGGATGGATTTTTTGTATTAAACTATTCAAAATTATGAAATTGTTGAATGGGAGAGGGTTGAACAAAGTTAACAACAACGTGTGGTTGTCCCTATGGAGGAGAAATTGGCTGGGGGGGACCGGGAAATGGAAAATATGGATTATGTTGTGGAAATTATCCGTAGGGCGCATAGGAAGGCGGAGCACTTTCATGAGTGCCCAGGTTATATGTTGAGGTATAGGGGGAACCTAAAATTGGTTGAGAAGTTGAGCACATAATGGGTGTCGACAAAGGTCCACTCATGGGTGGAGGGGGAGCAACAAGATATGGCTATTGATAAAGGGGAGGAGGTTAATAATATGACCCTCCATATATTGGTAGATATTGGGGTGTACCATACATAGGTGGTGGTTGGATGTATGGGTTGTGGTGTGTTGTGGTATCAATCAATTCATCCACCATGTGAGACATCCTAGGTTTGTCTTGGCTGAATGGTATGGGTCTCAGTGCATCAGGTATTACTGTGTATAGGTGACCCGACTGCACATAAATTAGGTTGTATTGCTGAGCCTTGTTTTTGGCTTCCTCTTTGGTTTGGGGGAAGGTGGGTGCCACATCTTTGGCAAGTATAGAGATGAGTGATTTGAGAAACCAATCAATATGTTGTTCTTTGGTGGTTTATGCTTTACATAAACTACATCACCAACGCCATTCGTGAATATGGTCGAAAATATGTGTAGCGGAGGTTTGTTTGCACTTGGAGAGAAATTTGAGACCAGTGTCATGATGAATTGGTAGTTTAAAGAAGGCCAAGAATTCTTTGGCCAAGGATTCAAAAGTCACATGGGACCCTGATTTTTCATCCACATACCATTTGACTAATGGACTAGTGAGTGTGCACTGAAATAACCTTAAGCGAATGGAGTCATCCATGATGTTGTTTGAAGAGAACCATAAGTGGAAATTTATGACATGGTTGGTGGGATATTCCCCCAATTTAACTTCAAATTTGGGAATGTTTGAAGGTAGTTTGGTAGGCATATTGGGCCATGTGGGATCATGCAATATAGGATCATTCGTGAGTTTACTTAAATCATGAATGTTGAGGGATGCCAAATATGGCATGGGGGGTGGTGGTGGAGGATTAGTTCTATCCATGGTGTGAGAAGGTAGTGGACCTGACCCTTGAGGGGGATTTGATGGGGATGTACTTCTCCCTTGAGAGGAAGTTTTACCCCCATCTCCTTGTGAAGGAGAGATAGTGGATGGATGGCCTTGGGAATTGGACCCAAGTAAAGTTGAACCAAGAAAATTTGATCCCAAAATAGTGGCACTCACTGGGGTGTGAGATGGTTGAGTCAGTCAGTTGGCAAGACTAGGAACTCCTCCTAGAATAGGAGGGAGGGTCTACAAGCGTCTGGAATGACAGGGATTCTATGGGTCCCCTATGATGTCTGACTAGCAAAGTGAATGTGTGCAAATGGTGATGAGAGAAATAAATGAAAAAGAGATTTGTATAATTTGGATCTTCACAATATAACTCACAATTGCATGTAATCAAATGAGCATCATACATAAATCAACTGGAAATAAAAATACATGTGGGTAGGTGGATTTTTTCCGCATGGGAGAACAAAGAAAAACTAATGCTTGTGTCCTAAAAAGACATATCATCCTTCCTCAAAAATAACATTGGACTTTCCAAGAGCACTCAACAGTGGGGTCTGAAACCACCGGAAGAGAAACTAGTGAAGGATGAAACAATCAATTATAATGAGGGGTAGAGGGTGCATATCCCCAAAGAGCTAGTGATATTTCCCAGTAGCCACACAAAATCTGATCAAGGTGCAATTGCAGCCCAAAATTGCCACCTGGGTAGATGTCCTAAATTTGGCCACTAGGTACCTCAGTCAAAGTGCGGCATTTAGATTTTCGGCCTCAGAAATGGGTCATGAGTTGGATCCCTTCCAAGTGTTGTGTGCCTCAAGGGGGGACACATAGAACAAACGGAACTAGTCCTTCGACCCTTCATGGGTATCTCCCTACCCTATGGTGTAAATAACACTTGACTTGGAGGATTTTAAAGTTCTGTATTTTTCAACTTCTACTGTTTGAAAATGTGAGAACCAGATAACGAGGGGTTATTTGGATGCCTATGCCCGAGATCCTACCTAGACTAAAAAAATTATTTTGGCACCTCCTGTGGAGGAAAACGTAGTTAGTTTTTAGAAAAAAATTAGATGTGAAGGGTTGAGAGATTGGGGGTGTGAACCAATCTCGTTTCAATTAAGTGGGTGTGGATAATTTCTTCAAGAAATAGTGGGACGTTTCATAATTCCTTTGGAGAAAACCTACTTCAACCTCCATAATTCAAGATGAAATTATGTGAGTGAGGAGTGACTTCATGTGTGAGAAAATGATAAAATGTGCCAAATTTAATAAGTTAGGTGTAAATTTGCAGCATGTGGACTTCTTGTGGTCCTTACAAATCTTGGTTACCTATCTTACTAAATGTCATTGGTACAACCTTGTGGAATTTTTAAAATCCCTAAAGAACTATCATGTGGCCATATGGGTCCTTACCAATCCTTTAAACTCCCTAATGTGGTTTATACTAAGAAAGAGTCAAAAAACTATCCTAGATTGTAAGCATGTATGCATGTATGGGCTCGTTACTTTGAATTTAAAACTCTCCTAGTGAAATAAAATAAGAAAGTAATTCTTAAAAAACTATCCTAAATTTGCAACATGTGGGCATGTATGGGCCCTTACAAATATAAGATGATTTAAAAGAAACTAAGAGGAGCCCTAGGGGGGCTTTGTCCTTTCCTAAAAAATTTGTTAAGGGAGATGAAATGTCCCCTTAACCACCTTTCTAATTCTCAATATTGCTCTATGGTGCGAGAGAAGAGCATACTCAATGATTAAAGTTGATTTTTGGTCCCAATGCAAGTGTTTTTATATGTGATAGCAAAGAATCTCAACTTAACTTTTACAATCAAAACAAACCATCCATGTGGCAACCAAAGAAAAAGAGGAGAAATGTGGTTCTTTTTTACCCCCTAAGTGCCTATGTTTTGACTAACCTTTCATGTGGGAAAGGAATCTAAGTGTAGTGGATTTACAAATTGCATAAAAGAAAGATTTTGAAGGCTAGGGGCCTTCAAATAATCCCAAAAACTCTTACAATTTTGAAACTCTGGACAGGTGCACGGGTTACAGTTCAAACATATGCATAGTGAGCACACAATGTGTAGAGAACAGAAGAACTTTTGGTGCACATTGCGCAAAATGTGTAGAGAACAAAAGTAATTTAGGTGCACAATGATATGAATGTGTGTCTGTGGGCTGAAATAACCGCACATGTTCTGATATGTGTCGGGGCGGGGATTTTGAGTGGAATTCTCCTCCTCCAACTCCAAACTTAGCTCTTGATAGGTAGGCTAGGATGGTTATGGTTCTTGCAAGGAAAATGGGTAAAAAGTAATTTCTCTAAAAGCCCAAATAAGGAGGAAATTGATACCTTATCCCCAGTATGGTCGCCAATCTGTTGTGTATGTTTCATCACTTGAGTGAGAAAAACAAGGGAACTTACAAGTCTAGTTGGGCCTACTAGACAAGACAGAGGTTAGTGAATGAGTTAGATAATCCAAGCACATGAAATAAGCAAACAAATAAACTAAAAAAAACTAAGGAAATAAAACTAGAATGCATAAGAAACTTTGAACCAAAATCAATCAACTAAATGACCAATATTATGCCACCATTGGATAACTATATTAGTTGGAAAAACATCGTAGAGAAAGGAGGACTTATAGATCCCCTCTTCCTCCTTCAGAGGTCTCTTGATTTCCCTATTGGAGAGCTCTTCTTACAATGTTAGACTAGAAAGCAAATGGTGAAGAAATCCAAGCCTATTCCCTCAAGAGGTGAGTGGAATGTTGCTAGAGTGCTCCAAGAAGAAAATAGGATTCTTGAAGGAGGATTGAGGCATCATAACAATACTATGATATTATTAAATTATTAGTGCACCCATGGTCTCTATTTATATAATTATTTCAAGGCATTATTCAACTGGTTCTTGGTGTGAACAAGGGGCCCTTTAGGGAACCCTTTAGTCCTTGACCAGCCCCCCATTCAGATTCATCTTAGATCTGAAGGTCAAATCAAGTTGGGAGTTGTTCCATAAGTGGTTGAGGGGCCAACAAGATCCATAAATGCACCGTTCATGGAAGTGTGCGGCTTTTCCTGTAAATTGTCGTGCATTTCGTGCACAGTGCGTGGGTTTTCCTTTATAAAGTCATGCATTACGCACACAGTGTGAGGGTTTGACTAAAAAAGTTGCACATTCCATGCATAGTGTGCACGCTTCCTTTGGTGAATTTGTGCACTTAAATTTTTTACCCAATTGTATAGTTTTTTCCTTTTGGAAATTCATTTTTGTGTTGCAGGTGAATTAATAGTTGTTTGGGATTGTTGTATTTTTGTAACCATTTGCGTGAAATGTTGCGGATGAAATTACAGTGATAACACAAGGGTTATCCCAAGCTCAGCCTTCTTCAGTAGTTAAGATTTCCCTTTTTACCTAGTTGTTTTATACCATCACACATCTTTTTATCAGAACCATCTAATAAATAAAATACAAAATGAGAATGTTTAAACTGGAGGAGAAACTTTTATAAGAAGATTTCATGTCAATCACTACGTAAATCCCATCGATTATTTGGCCAGATCGACAGATCAGGAGAACCATTCCATTATCAAATGATGCAGAGTATAATTGGGCCTTGGTGGCGGGTTTGGTTCTTATTGTTGAGTTAAATGGATTTAGGACCCCTCAACAAAATTAGTGATAGAAGGAGGGCATGATGAATGAATGGCTAACAATATTTCTGATATAATATTTCACACAGCCTGTAGATTCAAACCAGCCCACATGCATGGATAGTCATTCTCAAGACAACCCACATACACTAAGTACTCCTGAAATGAGTAACTCACCCCAACAGGAGGAAGAACATTTATTCCCTAAAATACCTTATTCTCTTCCCCATGAGGATTTGAACTAGTTTAGAAGAATCACAAGAGCTTATGCCCGGAAAATTGGAGCACTACCTTTAGCTCTGTTACTTCCTCGTAGAAAAAAAGTAAGCAGAATAGTGGTCGACACCCCCGACCAGGTTTTGGTTCACAAAGTAGAATACCTGATAGATTTATCCCTCACCGATATGAAACATCCCCTTAATCTAATCCCCAAAACACCAACTGATAACCACTCTGAGCACGACAATTTTGAATTTGACAAAGAAGGGTTTAATTCAGATCACTCATCTTCGAAGTTAGACGACATGGGGGATAAAAATTATCATAATGAATAAAGGGGAAAGCCAACTCATAATAATCAACCATGGTTGGCCAAAGATTCTCTAGAAATCCCCATATGATTACATAACCTTCCCCAACATCCAAAAAAGTTACTCGCTAAATTTGACCCTAAAACCTTAGGATTTCTTGAAGACCATATCAAAAAGTTCATATTAGATATTATATTGATGAATGTCAAACATGAAGACATAATATGCAAGATTTTCCATTATACCTTTGAGAATTCATCCTCCACGTGGTATTTTAACTTTCATGTAGGGTCCATAACTAGTTGGACAAAGTTTCAAAAAGATTTTTTAGACAAATTTGCAGAAGAAACCTCTACGGGATCTTTGATGGTTGAGTTGTTCGTCACCACCATGAGTTCAAAAGAAAAGGTTAAAGACTTCAATAAATGGTTCACCACTATCCTAAAAAAATTCCAATCCAAAGCTAAACCCACTTAGGAGTTGCAAATCGAAGTATACACTAATGCTCTCCCTGCTTCTATTTCCATGTTTCTAAAAAGGGTTGCCAAAACGAGCCTAGATGAGAATTTCGAGGAAGCCAAAACAATTGAATTCCAAATGAAGTGATGTAAAGAGGTTCGGGTCTCATTAGTTAATAAGGAAGCTCAACCTCCACCCAAGAGAGGACTCTTGTTGACCAGACCCTCAGGGAAACAAACATAACAAGGTCTCGAAAAGGGAAGTGGAGACATAGAATACCTACAACGGATGATCAAGAAGTTGTCAAATGAAATAATATACATGAAAAGAAGTGCAAGGGAATGAAACCAAGGCAAAAGTTCCTATAAACCCTTTTTTAAAAGAAACCCATCGTTCAAAGAAATTGAACCTCCCCCAGCCAACTTAAAAATTGACTTGGGAAATGTAGCATCTGACTCTTTCTGTACCTATCATCAAGAGAAACATTCTGAAAGAGATTGTCCACATTGGGTGGATGCCATGAATTTTATGGATAATCAGTTCCTAGACGAGGTTTCCCTTACCAAACAATCAAGCAGCTCAACAATGAATATTGTTGATCAGGAATAAGTTGTCCCGCTGGAAGAAACAACCATGTTGTTGTGGGACACTGACTTGCCAATGCCTTCCAATGATCTATTTGAGGTTCAAGAACCACTCACTGAGGTATTAGATGTGAAAACTTGAAGTAGGGGTTATTCGGTCTCAAATGACCTTACCATTTACCAAAATTCGAGGGGAAAACAAGCGTTCGATCACCCGAAAGAACCTTTTGTCCCCCAAAGAAATCCTATAAACATCCATACATGAGAATCACCCAAGATAGACTACAACATAGTAGAATATATAAAAACATTGAAGGAAAATATATCATTCGTGGACATGTGTAGAATTCCCAAGAAAAAGGACTTTCTATTACAAGCCTTGAAGTTAGTAGAAACTCCTATGAAGCATTGACCAAGGAGAAAATCCATCCCCCACGGATCTAATAAATAAACCAACTATAAATGCTTTCTTTGAAGATAAAAAAGGAAATCCTTTTGTCCCACCAGTCCTCCTAACATTTGAAGTCTTCAACAAAAACCTCCATAATTGTTTAGTTGACTCAAGGGCATCCTCTAATGTTATGCCATTATCTATCTGCAAGAAATTAAAAACAATCCCTCTCCAAAGTGATAAACATGTGATACAACTAGACATAACCCAGGTAAAAGTTATTGGAGAACTCAAGGATGTCATGATCAGAATGGTGACATACCTGAAATTTGTTCAATTAATTGAAATCATTGTAGTAGATATACCAGAAGCTTATAAACTTCTACTTAGTCAAGATTGGTCTGAGAAATTGAATGGATACTTTAGCACAGACTGGGCTCACCTTTGGTTTCTATTAAAGGGACACACAAACATGATCAAGATCGTTAGGGAAAGGTATCTCAAACATTCTGTCACTAATTTAGAAGCCCTCAATGAAACCTCATCGGTAGATTTCCTTGTGCTAAGAAACTACTCCTATGATTCTGATTTCCATAATCTCTCCCCTATTTCATCTGATGTTCCTGTTAGTAAAAAATATGAAATGACTTTTCAAGAAAATGTACCCATGGCGGTGGAAGAAACCCTCTTCTGTCAAGAACCTCTGTTGGAAGCCACAGATCAAATGGGTGGAGAAGAAGAAGTTAGTAAGCATGGAAAATATGATGATCCTCACTCGAAAGTATGGACCTTGTACTTTGATGGGTCTAAATCGCAAGAAGGGTCGGGAGCGGGATTTATCCTCATTGATTTGAAGGGGAAACGAAATTTCATGTCCTGCAGACTAGAATTTGAATGCACTAATAACACCACAGAGTATGAAGCTTTGGTGCAAGGGATGAAGAAAGCCATAGACTTAAACATTAAAGAACTAAAGGTTTTTAGAGACTCTAAAATCATCGTTAGGTAAGTAAGGAATACTATAAATTGCAACTCTCCCGACATGAGGAATTATCAACATGAAGTGCATGTGATAATAGAACATTTTGAAGCCTTCAACATTATAACGATCCCCAGAAAAAAAGAATACTCTTGCTAACTCCCTGACCACTATTGCCTCGAGGCTATCCCCTTTACAAGACTATAAATCCTCCTGATTCAATGTGGATCTACTCTACAAACCATCAGTGCCCAAAAATATTTCTAATTGGAAGTATTTGAAGGAGATGAACAAATCATAAACTTCCTAACCAATCAGGAAAATTTTAAAGACCTGGTTATTGACGATGAATTATTCCAAGAGAAACTAGTAGAAATGGATCCCCATGAACAAAGAGGTGAAACAGAACACTCGACTGACAAACCAAGGTCTCACACGATATCGAAAGGGGTAGCCAATCTGGATAACCTCTTTTCTTGGGGGAAAGATTTAAAAGGTCAAAAAACATAAATATAGGGAGCTCTTGTCCATGTACGAGAATGTAAAACTAGGAACCCTGGAAAACCCTAAGAATGTGAATCTTGGAAAGACAGTATCTAAATAATAAAAGAAATCTTATCTCAAACTTTTAAGAGAATATCAATATGTTTTTGCATGGTCCTACCGAGATCTGAAGACTTATGTTACCCGTATTATCCAACACACACTCCCATTAAAACCCATAGTAAAAAATTTCCAACAGAAGCTACGGAAGTACCACCCATATCTAGAACCCCTCATGTGTCAGGAGTTAAAGAAATTACTAGATTCTAAAATTATCTTTCAGGTTAGACACTCCACCTGGGTAGCAAATTTGGTTCCTATCAGGAAAAATTCTAGGGAGATCTTCCTGTGTGTGGATTTTAGAAACCTCAACAGATAATCCAAAAAGTACAACTACCCAATCGCACCAATGGAACAACTCTTGTAGACCGTGTCTGGTTCTGAGGTTTTCTCCCTGTTGGACAGGTTTTCAGGTTATAACCAAGTTCTAGTTTTAGAGGAATATTGATTGAAAACTACCTTCCGAACCAAGTGGGGAACCTTTTCTTATAAATGCATTCCCTTTGGGTTAATCAATGCAGGGGAAACATTCCAAAGGACTATGGACGTAGCTTTTCGGGGACTAATAAAAAAATGTGTAGTAGTTTATTTGGACGACGTGACTGTGTATTCAAAGAATATAGAAGATCACATCCAACACCTAACCTAGATTTTCGAAAGGTGTAGGAAATATGGTATATCTTTAAACCCTAAGAAAACTATCTTTGATGTCGAGGAAGGGAAACTACTAGGTCATATTATATCTCAAGCGAGAATTCACATAGACCCAGAATGAATTAAGGCAATAGCTTAGCTTCCCTTACCCCACAACAAAAAGGTTATGCAATCATTCTTTGGGAAAATCAATTTTGTGAGGAAATTCACCCCTGATTTCACTAAAACTATCAAACCCTTACAAAAAATGATCCACAAAGATGTTGAATTTAAGTGGGATGAAAAACGAAAAAGTTATTTCAACAATATTAAGATTGCAATATCTCAAGCTCTAGTGTTGCGAAGTCCTGACTTTAGAAGAGATTTTTTCCTCTATACTTTCACCTCTGATCAATCGCTAGTTGCAGTATTGAATTAGAAAGATGATGAAAACAATGAGGCATTGATCTCATTTATGAGCACTAATCTCCAAGGGGTCGAACTAAATTACCCTACTATAGACAAGAATTCTTATGTGGTGTACAAGGAAGTAAAAATTTTCAGATCTTACATCCTAAAAAAGCACACCAAAGTCATTGTGCCTAATCCTGCAATTCGATCCATATTCACTCAGCAAGAGAAGGGGGAGAGAAGAGTGAACTAGATGGAGGTGGTCCAAGAATTCGATCTAGATATAAAACCTGCCAAATTGGTTAAAGGACAAGGATTGTGTAACTGGCCACTGAAGCCTAGGACCAAGTAAATGAAGGCCCCAGGTGGGAGAATGAATTTTTGTTATGGTGTAGTGAAGATTTATATGTTTACCTAGGAAAAGAGTTTTGGTATGGGAAACTAACTTATCTTCTGCATCATGGGAATTTCCTAGAAAACCTAAAACCTAAGGAAAGGAGAGTGCTCAACTAAAATCGACACAATATCGCCTCATAAATTCGATGCTCTTCTGTGTTAATTATGATGGGGTACTTTTAATATGTCTCAAACGTGAAGACACAGACAAAGTTATGAAGGAGATCCATGATGATCTTGTAGGTGGACACTTTGCAGGGAATACCATCACTCACAAGATACTAAGAGCCAACTATTATTTGCCTACTATGTTTAGAGACACTCACACATACGCTAGGAGCTGTAAAAGTTGTCAAATGAGTGGGATGAGGTAAAAACGAGTAGCTGTCCTACTCCAAAATGTGGCCATCTCTAGACCATTCGATCAATGGGGGTTAGATGTCATAGGATAAATTACACCAAGTTCTTCAAAGAAACATAAATACATATTGACTTCCACAGACTATTTCACAAAATGGGCAGATGTCGTCCCTCTAACTCATGTAAATGAAAAGGTGGTAATCCAATTCATAGAACAACAATTGATCACAAGGTTCGGTATGCCTTCCGTTCTTGTTTTTTATAATGTTTCTTACTTTTCTTCCACCCTATTAACATATTTTTCACTAGACAAAGGAATCATAATCTGATAATCTGCAAACTACTATCCACAAGGGAATGGAGTGGCATAATCAACCAATAAGAACCTAGTAAGGATATTAAAGAAAATAGTTGTAGACAACCATAGGAATTTTCATAGTTCACTTCATGATGCCTTATGGGACAATAGAGTAACATCCAAGGAAGCTATAAGGAATTCCCCGTACTTTCTGGTATACGGACAAGAGGCCATTCTCCCAAACGGGCTATATATTCCATCTCTTCAGCTTGCTCGGGGTTCTATAGGAAAACCCTCATTGGTTATTTGACAAGGAATTGATACCCTCCTCATGTTGGAAGAAGAAAGGGATAAAGAAAAATAAAATTTCATTTCTCATCAGCGGATAGTTAAAAGGTGGTTTGACAAGAATAAGGCCAAAGAGAATAATTTTGAAGTAGGAGACTTAGTCCTGAAATGGGATAGAGTGAATGAGCCAAAGGGAAAACATTCTGAGTTTCAGAATCTATGGCTCAAACCTTTTCAGGTAGTCGAGAAACTTGGGGAAGGCATGTATCGGTTGAAAAATCTAAGGGGGGAGCCTGACGCCCTTCCAGTGAATGGCCAATCCCTAAAACAATATTTTTGTTAAAAACAAAAGTGTGTGTATTTTCATGTTATTTTATTTTTTAGGTAGGTTGATTGTGGAGTTCTTTATTTCTATTTTATTTTTCGTAGTGTTTTTTGTGCCTTGAAGTTGTGTTCTGTAAGTCATTGGTTGACCTTAATTCACACGGTATAGTAATGTTTGTTCCCGACTCATGCTTACATACAACACAAGAAATGGTGGTTGAATTGTTGTTGTCTTAAAGGAGTTATGCATCTAACCTTTGCAACTAAAAAACCTTGGTAAGTAATGAAGTGTTTGCCTAGTGGTCTGGTAAAATCTAAAGGGAAAAATGGTAAGCTGGAAAAGACCACATATACCTCAAGACAGAGCTAGAAAAACTTCACCTTAACCATCTCATCTTACAAATAACATACATCCTCCTCTCCAACTCACTTAGGGCATCTCTGCCGAAAATAAATCAATTATATCAAATGAGTGCAAAGTAGGAGAGGGTATGCAGATAACTTCTTTGGGGATATGGATGCTCGCTGGCAGTGGAGCAAGGTTTGTGACGTTGGGATGACTCTGTTGGGGCTATGGATGCTCGTTGGCAACGGAGCAACACCGCAGCAAGTAAGTGATGATAACTAAAAGGCCTGGTGCCAGTGAATGCTTTACTAGACTCTTATCAAAAGGGGATGTGGGTCATGATTAAAGGGAACGAGGGTGGAATAAAGGTTGAAACCCCACAGGAGGGCCCGGATTCACAAACGGAGGAAATTTCAAATGTAAGGATAAAAGAGACTCTGATGAAAGAAAAACAAAATTGGTTAAGTTCTTAACCAACTTCGACATCAAATGAGCCTAGGGAAGGAAAAAATATTCTTCTTTCTCCCAGTAAGTCCTCATTTGTTGAGCACCCAACACACCCTAAAATCCTTATGGAATTTTATCACTTTTGGGTACCACTTGTTTTCTTCATTGTTTGAATCAATTTACTTTGGGAAATGTTTTATCTTTGTTTTTTTTTCATGAATCTTATCATCAATTCAGGTTTGTTTGAACATGTGAAACTGTATGCCTAAAATAATTTGATGCCCAAATTAAGAATTGACACCTAATACTGCACCTAGTGCGCTCAAGTTCGACATCGGAAAAATATTCAAGCAATTAAAGGAACTTCCTAGTTACAACAATCATCGAGCGTCGATCCCCATCAACATCAACAGAAGGTGGATTTGGTCTGTGCAAGTTATTCGTACGAAGTTTCAAGAGATAGTCGATCCCCTTCAGCATCAAAAAAATATGGGAAGGATAGATAGAGACAAAGTCATAAAGAAGCCACCGATAGCTGATGACCGATGCGCTTTATTAGGGTTGGGAAATCCAGAAAAGTTAAAACAATCATTTTGTCTGCGACAAACATATCACCGATCGCGAATCCCCAATGCATTTTTGGCATCGGGACTTTTTCAAGAGATATGAGTTGAGATCACTTTGGTAGGTTTATCGTCGATCGTCGATCCTTGATACTTTTTGGCATTGGCAAGATAGGATTGCATTTTAGAATGTATAGCTTAAAGAAAGTATCGATTCCGATTAACATGATCAAATGAATTCATCGATCTTGAATTCCATGTGTCTTTACCACGTACGTGGGTCATACGACCTAGTTTCCTCCTAAGCCATTTTAAGGTTCCCTAGGTCTTATTCACACCTTTTGGGCATCTTTTCCATGTCATCTCTATATGGAAAGATCGATTGATATCATATCTTTTTCAAGAAGATATCAACGAAATCGTTTGAAGAACAATCCCAACCCTCGATCCACCAACTAAACTAGTGAAACAATGGGATGTTGTGGCATAAGATACGATCAGATTTGGACATTTAATAGACCAGTTATTTCCTTATCCCGCATTTATTTCTATCTTGTGTTCTGATTAGAAAAAAACAATTTGAAATCATTGATAGACCACATTACCACCCACTCCCGTGTCATCAACCCATGATGAATTTAAGTTTAAACATATTTGAAGATCTAGTGGTAGATTTAATGAAATTACACTCATAACCCGAATTGAATGGATGATGTGACAAGGTAAGTTCATTCATGTTTAAATCTCTAGAACGGTTTTGAACGAAATCATTCTGGGCACAATTTTAATTCTAGAGCATCCGAAGGAGAAAAGTGAACGTCTCAATATTGTACTGGCCCTCTGATTATCAAAACTAGGTTTAACAAGCTGCATAGGTATGCATTCAATTTTTTCAATTTATTGGTCGTAATATATGCATCCAGTTTTCTTACACAATCTCTAAAATATGTTATAGTTGCAGGTAAGATGTCGTTGAGAAAGCCAACCACTAGACGCTCACCAAGAGTGCCCAAGATGAAAGTAATTGAAATAGATGAAGGTTCTTCTCCAGGGACTGCAAGTCAGATGGAGAACACTCCCGGGGTGGAGCATGTCATTAAGAAAACAATAAAGAAATATTTTTTCCAGCCTTCGGCCTTTGGTGATACAGAGGCAAGCACCAAAAACAAATTAATTCTCCCATAGTGGGGGGATCTCTTCAACAGAATTAGCTGAGAAGAATACCAAGAATATATCCCTCACAACGACTCGTACGTAAGGGAGATCGATGACCAGGTGTTACCAAACATCCAACAGTCGTATTTACACATGGTGGAAAGCAGAACCCCAATTTTCCCTACATAGAGGTTCTGAAATGGCTCATCGACCATATGGATGGGCATAAGTGCTTTATCAATGATGAGAATGGTGGATGTGTCGGAGTTTTCCTCCCGACAGAAGTCCAGAAATACTACAAGCTCAGGGACCCAGAGGAGCATCTCAACACAGACTTTGTGGTGCATTTCTATGAATTGCATGACACCAGTCGGTTGATGGACTCATGGTGGAAGGAATGCAAGAATTTCACTAACCAGAGAAATGGATGGTATTGGACAATTAACTTAAGAGAGCCATACATCTATTTGATGGTTCTCATCTTCCAGTTATATGGAGAAAAGGACTGCTCCAAGTTTTCTAAAGCATGGATGTCGTTGGCATACACAATGGTGATCTCTAGAAGAAGCTTCAACTAGGGAGCGATAATCTCAAAACAATTAAGCATATGTGTACAACATGCTCAAACACCGAAAGAAGGGGAGGCACCCACTTTCTACATGTCCTCGTACCTGCTCGATGTCATGTGCACAAGGAATGTCTTTTTCGGCATGAATTTAAGTTGGCATGTTGTGGAGCTCCCTGTCCATGTCTACTTCAGCATACTATGGGAGAATAGGTACAAGAAATCTTACACACTCATATGCGATGAATTCATCGCTCGTATTCATTTTATTATTTTCAAGAAGGAATGCCCAAGATTATCTGCAGTAGCCAAAAAAATGGTAGAAAAGTTAGGCCATGGTATTTAGATGAACGTTCAACATACAACAAGGTGTTTAGGGCCACCGAATCACCACATCTATTACCATCTCATGTCTTAGACCAGCTCGTTATGGGAGAAATCTGCTATCATACTATCCTACAGGGATACAATGCCACATTAGCCAAGGACAAGAAGCGGGCTTTCATACGCTATGGTTTCCATGTGGGGTTCTATCTAGTGAAGGATATTGCTCAAGAAAAACAAGACGAGCTTAGCCAACTTGAATTCAGGTTCCTGACAGGTCGATTTTGCAAGCATGACCCTAAAGGCTCGGTCCACCAACATGCTTCATAAGTATCATCCTGTTGGTCATATTCTCATGATTAGTTTGAGGAAGAAATTTTCACAAAGTGCACCCAGGACTGGGATGAGGTGGTGCAGAGGATGGCCAACACAAACATGACTAGGTTCAAGTCCATGAGCATGGATTAATAGGTGGAAACAATAGAGCAGTTGGCTCAAGAGGCCCTCAAATCCAGGGAATAAATCAGAGTGGTAGAGACAGCAGAGGCATAGAGAAGGGTATTTCTATTTCTAGAAGGGGCACAAAGAATCATCGATCAATTGAAAAATGACCCTGATCTGATAGAAATGATGAGGATTTCCACTGATGACCCAATCAAAAGCTGAAGAGAACCAAGTGGCCTAGAGTCGATGCAGCTTGAAGAAATCATTGGGTCATAAAACCTTGAATTTCCACCACCACAAATCAAATCACCAAGGGAAGCTTCAACCCAGCTCGATATAGCGAGGACATCAGGGAGAACAAGTGTACCAAATCCCTTGTTTGATTTGATAACCATCTATGATGATGAGGAGAGTTAGTAGGTGTCCCTGGTGACTCCAATACAAATTACAGAGGAGAAATATCCTGAGAGAGCATCTATCTTGGGTCCCGATGCTCCAGTTCAAAGTCATCCACAGATCGAGCATGAGGTAGAAATTTCCTTAGACACTGAGCCACTTGACATACTAGGAACCCCAGTGGATAGCTCGAGGGATGATCTAGGATTGGGTGAATGAGAAGGAGAAATTCCACAATAGGAAATCACCAATTCAACAGCCGATCACCAAGTAAGTACCAAACCTACCCCTGATTCCTCAGTTTTGGTTGGTACCTTACCACTCGATGAGAAACAACCAGAGGCCAGGCCATCGGGACATATATAAGAGGTTCAGGAACCTAGCCTTAAACATATATACATAGACGGGAGCCTGGGAAATACTATAACTTTAGGAGAACAAAAAATCCCCGAACTTATTGATGAGATCATGGATATATAAGCAATCACCTATGACTGAAAGAGGAAATTCATCATTAATAGAAACACTAATAAGAGGAGGCTTACATTGGACAGTTCGATCCTCATCACCACAAAGGAGAAATTGATTAGCACTGAGCATGCCAAGACGCCTGAGCTTATCAGCGTAGGGATGGCAATCACAAATTCCACCTTGGATAGAGAAAGGAAATATGAAGAGGATTTGGAGCATTTGTGCCACTTGGAAAAATACTATCAGGACTCCACACAAGCCACAGTGTTTTTAAGAAGTGAGTTCCAAGATGCCTACAACAAATTCACAAACGAATGTCACCTTTTCACTGCAGGGATAGCCAACTTCCAAGAAGACACACTTATGGCGTTAGTGACTTTCAAGGACATCGAAATATGGTATGAGAAGTCCCACCAAGTAGTGGAAAGAATTGATTACATCAACGTTGTTCAAAAGGGTCGAGATGCTGAAGAGCACGACATTCGGGTGATAAGGGACAACAACATAGATCGGATAAGGAAGGAAATCGAATACTGGGTGAAAATGGCCCAAGAACCTTAGTGGGAGATTCAAGAAAAATGGGTCAATTGTGAAAGGAGTTGGGTCAAGATCAATCAGAAGATGAGAGGCATCGATCTCCCAAAATTAGGCTCACCCGAGGACTTTGTTGACTTGCATGACATAGTCAAACAACATGTAGAAAAAGACTCAACATGGATTGCAGAGATAGAAAAGGTGGAAAACATGGCGCAAGTTCAAGTACAACAGTTCATGGAGCACTCGATCAAGGCTTGAACAATATTACATGAGTTAATTGTTAAAATAATCAAGTATTGGGCATGGGCAGTAGAAGTAAAGGAGATCATTTCGGCCCTGATGGAACAACACAGATTCCCATATGACAACACATGCGAGGAGCTCTTCATCAAATGGTTAGAGTATGATAAGAGTCATCCACCTTAGTGAAACCATTTGATGACTCTTAGAAGACAAAGAGATGGAAGCACCATGTGGCGATGTTTTGTTTTACTTAGCTTGCACTTTTGATATTTATTTTTAGTTATTGATTTGTTATAAATAAGAGGATCAACCTTTTAGAAAAGGTCGATGTTTTTTGCAAAGACCCTCATTTTTGGAATTGTAAATAACTATTTTTGAACTACCTTAATTGAGAAGTCTTGTTTAGGACCAGAGACAATTTTGTGTTTTTCATCAAAGGTACGTGTGATTATATCTAAGGAGGAATTACTTCCGACTTTATCTCATGAATGGATGTTGTAATGAGTAATAGTTTCTGAATCTATTGATAAGTTATTTGATTCAATATTTTTGCAGTTCTTGTCTCTAATGATGGAAATCAAATTGTGTGTTAATGTGTCATTAATGATTAGAGCTAAGGAAACTATTTTTATTTCCATCATTTTATTTCATGTATGTTTTCTTTTGATAATTGTATCTCGGTCAATAATTGGAATACCAGCAGGTTAATGTATTAGTGTTAGGCTTGTCACAGGTGTGAAAATCTTTGTCTTCATTCTTGAGCATAATGGTTATCCCAAGTTCAACCTTCTTCAGTAGTTAAGATTTCCCTTTTTACCCAGTTGATTTATACCAACACACATCTTTTTATCATACCCATATAATAAATAAAATACAAAAAGAGAACGTTTAAACTATAGGATAAACTTTCATAAGAAGATATCATGTCAATCACTATGTAAATCCCATTGATTATTTGGCTGGATTGACAGATCTAGAGAACCATTCCATTATCAAACGCTTCAGATTCTAATTGGGCCTCGATGGTGTGTTTGGTTCCTGCTGTTGAGTTAAAGGGATTTAGGACCCCTCAACAGACCCTACACCAGTGGTTGAAGAAAGGCAGGGTCCAACCACGTCGATCATGGATGTCGACTCAGCTACTAGCGTGTAAGGACATCCCGCGCATAACACAGGAAACCCACCAGAAACTGCGATGGTCGAAGGGGTCTAGCGGGTAAATGGCCAAGCTATTATGTAGATGAGGCAACAGTACCCAAAACCACCATAGTAAATCATGCAACAACAGGAGGGTCTGGTAGAGGATATCACTAGTCAACCGGAACCTGATGCAAAAAGGGGGCCCTCAAGTCAACAGGAAAAATGGAAGGAAAAACAACCTATGGTGCGATCTCTGCACAGGTAGCCTGACACAATAATTTTACTCCTATGCATTCTGGAATGAGTGAAAACCACGCCAACACGGCTAAGTTGCATGGAGAAACCAAGGTTCTTGGACCATGATGTGGCTGACCCAGGAAAATTCCCTGAATTTGTGTAGCAGGTATACTTGGACAGCATATGGATAGGGCCCTTTGGATATCCCATCCTACAACCAAATCCATAGGCAGCTAGCCTAGAAAATACAGGGATCCTAAAAATTTTGGAGATTCTCCACTTTGGAAGGGGGAAAGAGATGAACAACTGCATCAAGCAGTTGATAGTAGTCCTCCATGGAGGATTCCAATGAATGGAACAACCCATATCCATATATGTAGAGATAATAACAATAATCACAGGATTGTTGTCAATGACTGAGAACCTTGCATAGTAAATGGACAACAAAACCAAAGAGAAGGATTTGGTTGAAGAAATGAAGAGGAAATATGGGATAGAGAGGGAATCATGCAAAATTATTATCAAATGTATCAACGATGCCACGACACAGATGTCCACCAAACTCATGGCCTATAAAATGTTGAGAAAGTGTTGCAAGGAAGAAGTCCCTATTGGGGTCGTCGCAACTGCAGTGCAGTGTGAAAATGGCATGTCGCTCAGCTAGGCCCCTTACCTGCTCAACCTATTCCTTGAGGACTGCAAATACAAACAGGACCTCGACACAGAGTTCCACTACTCATGGATACTCATGCCGATTATGCTAATGGGGTGGAGAGAGCCCCCATATTCATACTTCTCCAGTGAGATAGGCCAATGTTGTGTAGCACGATAGATGTCGTTGGGGACCAACTCCGACCCCAAGCACATAAGCACAAACACGAGTACCTTTTCCAGGTACTTTACATAAATACATGAAATCATAGACAACACTTGGAAAATTACCCTAGAGGTGGTCGCACAGTTCAGGGACATAGCCAACTTCAAGGCATCCAAGTACAACATATGGATCCAAGCGCGTAGGGATCCAGGAAAGGAGTGGCTCCAATTAAGATACTATGTCATAGAGGAAGACGTAGAAATGGCTATGAGAGATTGGCTCGACGAATGGAATATTCTAGTATCAACTCAAGAAGTACCTAAGGGTATGGAGGTGGACGCAGGGAAAACCAAGACACTTGTAGGAGACAAAGTTGCACCCAAAAGGCCGAAACCAACATAGAAGTTGACAAAACAAAATAATGGGGGTGAAACAAAGAAGGATGTGCACATAGGAAAGCACACTTCCCCACAAAAAAAGGAACAAGGAGCGGGGTTGATGGAAACACAAGGGACCCCCTTTGCATCTACTCCATAAGAACCAAGGCCACCTAAGAATCCAATTTCATAGATAGGAGGAATGCACAAGAAGGAAAAGGTGCATAAAGAGTCTCTCGAGTACACGATCACAGAGGATGAAAATGACCTCATAGATGAGAAGGTACAAGACCACGTCGCAGAAGACTTTGAAGAATCCAAACACCAAAGAGGGAAAATACAAGACGATGTGGTTGGTATATAGTAGGTCCTCGAGAAAATCAGAACCACAAAGAGGTATGAAAAGGGAACAAAATCCTTCCTTGAGGGAGAAAAAAGAGTGACAACAAGGAATATGACACAAATGGAACACACAGTTCACACAACTGCCTAGGAGAGTCCAACATTCATAGTAACAAATGAAATGTTGTAGATGGATGAAAATGCAACACAGACGCCACTGAAATATTTGGCGTAGGTTGACATGGTATTATCTAAGATACCCAAAAAGGATTTGTATAGACTCCAAGTCAACATCATGCAAGAGGTGCAGTCACACGCGAGGATAGACGCAGTAGAACTGTAGGAAACTAAAAGTGACAAGGAAGCATTGGAGCTCATGGTCAAACAAGTAAAGTTTGAGACCGGAGGAAAGAAAGAGAGCACGGATAAAATTGAACAGGGAGTGACAATAGTCTACAACCACCTTTTGGACAATGTACAGGCTGAGAGTTCAAGTACAAAGGAGAAACTCAATAAGATTTTCCAAACCATCAAGCACTATAGGCAACAGATTGAGGAATTGAAGGAAAAATTAACTCTGACAAATCCACCTGAGGTTTGGGAGAAGAGGAAAGCAGAAGCTTCGCTCCAACTAGAAGAGTTTCAGAAACATGCTAACACAACATCAAAATTGTTTGATAGAATAATGTAGATTTTGATCTAGAATTGGATCCAGGAGCTTGATGGGGCTCAGAAAGGCCTAAAAATAAATTTATCAGAATGGATTCAAAAAAGACGTGTATGTAGAACTCGTCGATATGAACCCAACGCAACTTGAACGGGATTAAATGAACATCATATGCTCCAGATATCATGATTTGTTCATTTGTCCAAACAGGCAAAAAAATGATGATTGTATAGTTCGTGCAATCCGTATAGTGCCATGTGGCAGCTGACTGTATAGGAAATACGACCATACAAATGATGTGGAAAGGTACACATAGCAGGATTCGGGGTGCTGACTTGGTGTACGGAATGACACGTGGTAGGGTGACTAGGCGTACAGACTGTTGACGTGGATAGACAGGTGGGCCAATCAGGGAGTGACACATGTCACCACTGAAAGGGTGACACATGGCACATCCATACGGTGATTACGTGGCAGGTATAGTGGAAGGAGGTTCATAGCAGTTTTATGCTGAAGATTTTCCAAGCCAAAGCCATTTTTATGCAGGGAAGCTATTGAGGAGAGCACCTTTACAGGCCATTTCTGGGAGCTTCGGTCATCCAATTTCAGTGACGTTTTGTTGACGAGTGAAATTGACCGTTCGTCAACTGAGAGAGTGGAACCGGTTTGGGGTTGTCTAATAACCCAAGCCGTTTGGAATGAACCACCCTGACGGGTTTAGCGGCTTCATTGGCCGTTCTAAGGTCCTAGGAAAACCAAAGAGAAAACTAATCTAAACTACTAATCTAACTAAAACAAATAAAACTAATTAACTAGAAACAAACTAAACTAACTAACAATAACTAAAACAAACTAATACTAACTAATAAATAAAA
>ML793178.1:0-14421 GCA_009831015.1 Picea engelmannii
GAATATGAAATATCAGGTCTGGTTGTGGTGAGATAATTCAGACTACCCACCATCTGTCTATACACAGTGCCATTCACCTCCTTCGAACCATCATCACAAGACAGTTTCACATTCTGCTGCATGGGAACATTAGAAGACTTACATTGATCCATCTTAAATCTCTTAAGTATTTCTCTGATATACTTACTTTGACAAACAAAAGTTTTGCCTGCATTTCGCCAAACTTCAAGACCTAGGCAGTAATGTAACTCACCAAGATCTTTCATTTCAAATACCTTTGACAAGTGCTCCTTGATTTCATCAATCAACTTCTCTGCATTTCCTGTAATTATTAAATCATCAACATATAATGAAATCAATACTTCCGGAATATAAAAATCACAACCCAAAAGATCCCGAATATAATTTCTTGTATCCCGAATATAAAAATCACAACCCAAAAGATCCCGAAGGAGCTTCCGCTGCAAAGATGGTAAATCTTTTTTTCTGATGTCAGACTAAAAGCAAGACCTACTAAAATCCGAACATTTCAAGTTGTAGAGATATGTAGCGAGAGTTGACTTGCCTACACCGGCCATTCCCGCAATCCCCACAATCGCGGTGCCACTTGTTTCTTAATTTCATCATTTATTTCCTTCACGGCTGGATCAAGTCCAACTAAGTATTTAGCCACCTCGAATGGTTCCCATTTTACCCCTTTCAATACAGCTTTCACAATCTCCTCCAAAACCTCTCCATGATCACTGCAAAAACAACAAACAGGTACATGCAGTTATAATAGTCCGAATTACGGGAAGGAAGAACCGACTTTGACAAATCCACGATTCCTAATAAAGAATGTATTCACCTTTCATTCGTTTTGAACATTAGACCGGAAATCTCTGAGGTTTTGTTGAGGGCTGTCTTCCATTTCTCAATGTCTTCCATGGCGACTCTGCCTTCGCGTTGGTGTTTTTCAAAGGCTTCTCTATAACATCCTCTCTTGCTGTCAATGTAACGAAGGCCTGTAGGCTCAACGTCACAAAACACAGGAATGATCTTCCTGTTGCATCTCAAAATCCAACACAATTCATCCAAACACCAACGCGATTCAGCATAACTCTTACTGAAAATGGCAATATGAACTGACGCACTCTCAATGGCTCCGAGAATTGCAGGGGAGAGAGCATCTCCGGTGTGGAGTTCCTTTTGATCCAGAAAAACGCGCAGCCCATGACAATTTGTGAGACGATGGTAGATGAAGCTGGCAAGAGTCTTCTTGACATCGGGACCCCTGTGGTTTATAAAAACGTGGTATGTTGCTGAGACTGGTTCTTTCGCAGCCGGCTCCATTGGGTTTTGCAGATGGGATGGTAAGCGATCAGATGGAATCGAAGATGCAAGTAATAATTGCGAAAATTTGAGATCAACCAATGACGCCGCAAGGACAGGAGATAAATTTATATCGATGCAGAGGATCCAACCATATTGAAATTGGAGGTGGAATATATCTGATTAGATCTTCTATATTGTAGTATATATATGATATTGTAGTTGAACCATTCATCCCTTGATGAACGGTTGGTGCGAAGGGTTGGTTCAGGTTGAACCATTCATCCCTTGATGAACGGTTGGTACAGGATTTCGCCAAGACATAAAAGAACAGTTTTCGCCACTCATTTTATTATTTTTATTATTTTTTAAAATTAATTAATCTGAAACGTTTTAAAAATCAACGTTCACTGTAATAGAAAATTACAAGATTATTACGCAGATTGTATGGACAAAATTAAATATTGATGGAATATTCTTAGTTGTCCTAATAAATCAATGGTTGTGATTTCAACCACTAACTCACTATTATAAAGACATCCGTTTACATGTTTATTTTTTTACTTTTACTTAATCGTATTTAAAATTTACTATGGTGACTAGTTGATTGCCACATTTAAGTAATTAACTTTTCATTTTCTGGATCAGCCCAACAAGCCCAACACCTATCAAACTCCTGATCTGATCGATTGGATTTCTGCACAGCGCCTATCGAGCTCCTGATCTGATCGATTGGATTTCTGCAGAGCTATTTGGTTTATGAGCTCTATATAGATATCTTCAATTCTAGAAGATGGCCACTGTTGAGGTATATCAATGGATCTTTGGTAATATTGTCGTTGTGATGTTTATGTCTATACTTTTCATTGATCTGTTGTAGTGAGAGTTATGAATGCATATATTTCATGTTCACATTAATTTTAACTGTCCGATAATCTGTTTGATTGATGGTTGGTTCAGGTTGCTGCGACCGAAGAAGAAGCTCCCCCTGAGGAGGTTCCTGCGACCAAGAAAACAGTCGATGAGAACCCCGCCACCTTTGAGAAATCTGCAGAGGAATTGATTGTCGCAACCTCTACCGTAGAGCCCGAAGCAGAAATGGCCTAGCTGAAATCCGAAGAAGTTGCCCAAGTGCCTGATGAAGCTGAGCAGGGTAAAGAAGTGTCTATAGTTGAAGTTCCTGCCGAGGCTGCGGCTGTTGAAATGGCAACAGAAGAAAAGGAAGAAGAATCGTTGGCCAAGGAAGAAGCACCAATCACCAATCACATCGGATTTATAATGGATCTTGCTAATTGCTTCCTATGATTATGATTAACTGGTGTCGAATCGTTTAAATCCGAGCGGTTTCTCTCAATTGTATGCGTTATATGGATGCAAATCCCAGCCTTTCAAATATTCACTTGTTAAGAAAATTAAGTCTTTGGACATGAGATGAAGTAACATATCTATAATTAGGCAGATAATTTTACTAGCCGTAAGCCTTTCTGCCATGTTTAGTTTTATCAGCATTAAGCTTTTCGGCGTTCATCAGCAGCGAGTTAGCAGCTGTGCTAGTATAAAAATATCTTAACAATCCTTGTGTACTATAAGTGTGACGAACTAATGCCGCCACGCGTATAACAAAGGACTTTCAGGATTGGCAAAGAAATCTTCCCATATCGTGCTACAAGAGTGGTTGGAAATGTATCTTTCATTGGCAGGTCATGATCATCGGTGATCAAAACTGATTTTTTTTAGTTCTTTGAACGGGTTCAAAACCTTCTTAGAAGAGTAATTCAAAAAACACTCTTAAAAAAAATGTAAAATTTTAAAATTATTTGTTATTTTTGAAGGGCAACAAATATCATAAAATGTCAAAAGAAGGGTGAGATTTTTAATAACCTATCAATGTCTTCATTCAAAATGCTTGGTTGGTCAATGAGCCTTGTTCATTACACAATACTTTCTTTTGACATCTAAAGACTAAAATAATATCTATTATAGTTGGCTCGCATTTATTCTCTCCTAAGGTGTACTCTTCCACAACATTAAATCCATCACATAGCTCACTATTCTACCTTTTTCCAATAGAAAAATTATTTCATTTATATTAAGAGAATATAAAAGTTTTACAACTCTGTCTTCATCAATGTTTCCTCCTAGAATATCTCCACCAATCCATCTCTCTCCACACGAAAAAAAATGCTTATTTTCATGCTCGTGATAAGTAATAGCCCAAAAACCAAAAGGCAAAAACAACCCTCCACTTGGCCTATGATAATCGATTAAAAAAGCCGATAGTACCCTCAGCTATCAACATAAATAAAGAAACAAAAGGAAAAAAAAAAAACATTACTCCTAATTGACAGGGAAAAGCCCAGGACACATAACAAATATATAGCATCTCCAAAGACCTGAGAAACAAAAAGTTAATGACAGAAACTAGTAGATGCTTATAATGTTTTTCATCCCCTCTCTGTTGTGGTTCCAAGTGTAGTACAGGATGTCTCCTTTCGGCTCGCTTGATGCTTGTTTGGATAAGTAATCTGCGTCTGTGTTAAATTCTCTGAGAATATGATCATAACAGATAAACTCAAAGTCCTTTACCATCTCCTTAATCCTTGATTTCCAACCTTCAATCGCACAGACTTTGAGACTACCTTTGTTTTCCAGCCAATCAATCACCACTTTGGAATCCCCCACTAAATGTAATTTGTTGATGGAAAGATGTAAAGCCACTCTTATCGTGCCCAAGCCCCAAGTAATTCAGCTTTTGTATCAGTGCCTTGACCACCATTAAAGTTCCATCTAATGCATGAATGATCTGGAAGTTTAACAACACCGCCCGCTCCACAAGAAGCCCCACTCTGATGCGATGCCCCATCAAAGTATGCAATAGTAGTGTTATTTTTAATATGTAAGAACAGACTTTTCAGAAGTTTTTCATGTTTTACTCCTTCAATCTTACTAACTTGTGATAGAGTTTTATAATAAACCTTCTGGATTTTTGGAATGCATCCTTCAAAGATGGTCAGATTCCTCTCCAGCCAAATATTCCAGCACAACTGGGCAGCCAATACTAAAGGTACAAATTTATTTTCAAACCATTTCTGAATGCATAACTCTAGACTCGTGCCCATCCAATTTTGTTTATAACTGCCTGTTGTAATAATCTTATCCCAAACTGCTCTTGTGAAAGCACAATGAATGAAAATATGGTCAATGGATTCTGATTTTGATTTACACAAATAGCACATGCCTGGGCCTTCTCTGCCTCTAGATTGAAGTATATCCCAAGTTAGTAGTTTCCCTTTTACTGCCAACCATAAAAAAGTTTGATTTTTAATTGCATGTTCCACTTCCAAATGGATCTTTTCCATTCGCCTATAGTGCTCAAATTCTTTGTTGATATTATAGCACTGTAGAAGTTTTTAACACTTGGAACCCCCGATCTATCCTCCCCCCCCCGTCCACATAAGTGAATCCTCCCTATCCTGAAGAAAGGTTCCCGAGTCTATTAAGTCCAATCTGAAACTATCCCAGTCCGTAGCTAAAGTACCAATTAATCCAATTTCATTACTCTTTAACCACTGAACCAAAGAGTGAGTTATGTCACCAATTCTCTGAGCCTGCGCCAATGAATAGATATGTCTTTCGTGAAGGGATAAAATTAAATCATCAGACAATAAAGATTTCTCCCCCATATCAAGTATCTTATCTCTCCCTAAATCAATAAGATGACCCTTTCCCAGATTCCATGACAGCCACTGAAGGATAAGATGAAATGATTTTAAGAGGCCTCCCCAAATGCACGAGGATGACCGAGCCTGAAAAGTTAAAGATCTAAACTAGTTTATAACTGTCGTATGTGATAAATATTTATCTCTTATTACCCTGTTCCATATACTAGGAACAATTAATAATCTCCATAATGAATTTGCAACCATTACCTGTTTGAAATCCATAAGATTTCTCAAACCCCATCCTGCATTGCACTTTGGAAGTGTAATCTGATACCACCTGCAGAGATGAATATGATTTGTCTCCTGATTCCCATTCCAGAGAAAGTTCATCATAAGTTTTCACAATACATTCAAAATGGAATTAGGAATAATAGCTAATGAAAGCCAATAGACCGGTTGACTCTCTAAAACAACTTTTATAAGGATAAGTCTACCCCATAGTGACAACCAACGATAACACCAATTATGAATCTTCTATTCCATCTTCTATATTAGCCAATGCCAATCCTTGATACGAAGGGGACTAGTCTTTATGAAAACACTGAGATACTTGAAGCCAGTAGCCAGTTCTGAAAATTATAAGGAAATAAAGATTTAAGAGGAATTAATTCCAGGTCTGATAAACCTTCATAATGGAAAGTTGATTTTGTAATATTAATCTTCAATCCTGATGCTGAACAGAACAACTTTAGAACCTTGTCAGTCTCCCACCAATCCTGATAGATGGTCTTTGGCATTATGATAATGTCATCCACAAATAAGATAAGAAAAAAATTTAATGTTCTTGAGACCTGTAAACCAGATTGCTTCACTTCCTGATGACTTTATTTTAGTAAAATGCTCAGTGCCTCCATAACCAGTATAAAGAGTAATGGAGACAAGGGACATCCGTGTCTCAGTCCTCTTCCTCCTTTGAAAAAACCGGTAGCCTCACCATTTATTAAAATGGAAAAAGTAGTTGAGTCCACACAACTCATGATCCAGTTTGTCATTTTTGTACCCATACCCACTTGTGTAAGGATCATCCTCAAGAAATCCCAACTGGCACAGTCATAGGCTTTTTGTAGATCCAGTTTTAATACCAAAGCCTTTAATTTATTGTTTCTTATATTATGCAAACATTCCTGAACAGTGCCTATAGCATCCTGAATATGGCGCCCCTTTAGAAAACCAAGTTGTTCCTTCGAAATCATACTTGATAAGTATGGTTTAATCCTATATGCTATAATCTTGGAAATGATTTTATAGCACAAGTTACATAAAGAAATCAGCCTATAATCCCCAAAGCCAATAGGATTATTAACTTTTGGAATTAATGCAATAAAAGTTGAATTCATGCCCCCACAGATCTTACCTTTATGCCTTGTCTCTTCAACCATGTTCAGTAAGTCTTCACGTACAAGATCAAAGAAGTGGACAAAAAATTCCATTGTCTAGCCATCCGAGCCAGGACTCTTATCAACCTTGAAACTCTTTAAAACCTTCCTTATTTCTTTCAAGTCAATTGGCTTAAATAAATTCTCCGCTTCTAACTCTGTCACCATTTTTGGAAACATCTCTGCCACCTTAACTTGATCTATAATGGAAACTTCATTTGTTTCATTGAAAAAAAATTGAAATAATTCTTAGTAGCTTCCATTAAATTCTTCTGACCCGACTGAAAATGGCCCATTTCATCCATGATATCCCATATATATTTTTTATTTCTCCTAAAATTGGCAAAGTTATGAAAATTTTTCGTGTTCTGATCCCCACTTTTGATCGAAATGGCTCAACTCCTTTGTCGCCATATCTCCTCTTTTTCTTTTAAAAGATTATTTCTCATCCCTTCCTTTTCTTTTAATTCTATTTCCTTTTCCTTCGTTAACAGAACTTTCATCGCTTCAATTAGCAATGATGAGATATCCTATTCTAGCTCTTTGAGTTGGGACTTTGATAGTTCCAGTCTAAGTTTTTGCCAAAGTTTAGTTTGATCCTTTAAGTCTTTAAGTTTCCAAAGTAGCCTTTTTTGACAGTCTGATTCCTCATTATACTTTGGTTTTTTCCACAAATTCTTAACCAATACGTCGAAATCCTGGAACTGAAGCCAATATGGATTGAGTTTGAATGGAAAAGATTTATAAAAAGGTGGCAACTCTAGCTGAAGCACTATCGGAGCATGATCCGATATGTACGGGTACTCAACCCAAGTCCTATATAAGCCAATCCCAGTCAATAAATCCTTTTCTATAAGAAATCTATCCAATCTCTTGGATATCAATGTTGCCCCTGTGCGCTCGTTTCTCCAAGTAGGAACCAATTTATCTAGTGCCAGATCAATGAGATGATTCGCTTGAAAGAGGGACTTATAAAAACCCGCTATGTGTGCCAAAAGATTAAATCCTCCCCATACTTCTTCCATTGATAGAGTCACATTGAGGTCTCCAGCAATAATGAGATTATTCTTTGATAGAATGCACGAATCTGATAAATTATTCCAAAATATCATTTTCTCTGTACAGGGTTCATAAACGTTTAAAATTGAAAAAACCCTTTTGCTTGCTATAGTATGACCTGTTAGAAGTATTCCACCACAGGTTATAAAGGCATTTAAATCATATACCAAAGGATCCCAAGCAACTAATAAGCCACCAGAAGTTCCAACAGAGTTGTCTGTGCAACAAAACCAAAAGGGCTGAATCAAACTCATAAACATTCTAGCTTTCTCGGAGTGTACCAAAGTTTCTTGAAAACATACTAAATCTGGACGAGTTTTATCCAAAAATCTCCTGACGGAGGCCAATTTCTAGGTGCCTCTAGTCCCATGAAGATTTAGTGAAAGACAAATCATTAAAATTCCCTAGCTAGGGCTTTCACTGCTCTAAGTGCCCCCCCTTCTGAGATAGAAGAAGTATGTGAATCAAATGAAGGAATGGATACAAGTTTCTTCCTCGCGCTTCTAGTTTTAATAGGCGAAATCTCAGAGCCTATACCACGAGACCAGGAAAAGTCCTTTCCTTCTCGACTAGTATGTGAAACATAAGTACTATCCCCCCCCTTGTTCTGTGGCTGTGAAACAAGAGACTTCCCAAAAAGATAGGCAGATTTATAGAAGAAACCTTATCCCAAATAAAAGGTAAGTAAGAGTTCAAAACATCACATAGAGATGTCTCTTCTTCATCTGGTTCATGGTAACCTGGGAGAAAATCCAAATCCTCCGTTTGTGGCAATGATGACTCAGGTAATGGAGTATTTAAGGACATAACCATAGGCACTAAAGGAGAGGTCTGAGCCGTGTTACCAACTCTATCCAAACCGACAGGTAAAGTGGTCGAAGGAATATCTAGAGCGGTCATGTCATTAACCAAACCCCTAAACTCAATGTTCTTTGGAGGAGAACTAGACCAGGTAAAGTCTTCCCCCTCCATCCCCGAAAAAACCGAAGCACAATGTGTCGAGGATAAAAGCCATTTAGAGGAATTAATAGCTTCATGTTCCATTAATGACAAAGAGTGGAAAAGTGAAGGACAGTGATGATAAAGCTTACCTAAGAATGACTGTGTAGATAAGGAGATTTCTCCCTTCTGCGCTGAAAGACCAAGTCCAGAAATAAAGAAACCAGTGTCCATAGAAGTATCTTGAGAAATATAATCCGGATAAGGCTCCTCTGGTTCAAGCTCAATATCTGTCTGACCTTTACAGTCATGTCATAAATGTGTCATGCTATGACAAATACTGCACCTAAAAGGCACCCCCAAGTAATCCAAGCTTTGAATCATGCTTCCTCCTCTCCATTCAATTTCTAAATTTTCCGGTAGCCCTTGAGTTATGTCCATCTCCACAAGAACCCGCTCTATCTTCCTTGTGCTCGCAGCCAGAGCACCTGTATCAATATCTATGAAAGCCCCAAGAGATTTTCCTATGGCCTGTAAAGCTCCATCGTTCTAGAACTGCCAGGGAAGTCTAGGCAATAATACCCATAAATGATGCAGACAGAAGTAATCCATTTCTGGATTGAAGGCCACCCGCCATCTTTTAACCATAAGGCTACTCCCACCATTAAGCCACTTTTTGACAACAATAGTTCAACATCTTCGGGAGACCTACAGAGAAATCCCAACCAACCTTTGGTAAGGTGAGAAATTTCAGGAATATAACTGAGCATAGGCTTCCAAGTCTTTTCCAACCAGACAAGAAGAGTATCCTTCTGAAAATTTTCATAGGTAAATCTACCCACTAAACCACATAGAGCCAAACGACAAGTATCCTCCAAGCCTATGTCCGCATTGAAAACCATCTTCCTAAGAGTCTTGTTGGATTTCCACTGTCTCCTAACCCTTGGTAAATGAAACTGGGACTTAAAAACCTTTCTACCAACACTGGTAAAATTGTGAACACTGTCCACAGAACCAATAAAAGCTTTAGTAAATGGTTGTTGTGCTTCCAGAACCTCCTATGTTAGATAGCCTGGCTTAATTCGATCATGAGTGTGTAAGACCAACTCCTAGAAACAAAGAAGACTTACGATGTGGGTAAACAATAGATACGTTCTCCCTTGTACCTAAAGTTGACGGAGAGCTACCTTGTTTCTAGGGGAAAACACTTGACGAATATTGTTCGGCCTCTTGCCAGAAACTTTCGTCATCCTTACCCATTAAAAGCCTTAGCTCCTCATTTAATAATCCTTGTTTGGAAGGATTTATGATAGTCCACCTGTTTACCCCTAACCAATCCAAGATAAGGTGGCCCTACAAACCCCAGTGAGAATTAATAAACAAACGATTGATCACATGGCCTCAGTAATGAGTGATATCCACCTGTAGAAAAACACAGTAATGCAAGATACAAAAAATCAAGAGAGTTAATACAAACTCAGAGGTGGCATAGTTGCCTAGAAGGGAAAAGACATAAGAACTAGAGCCAAAAAGACAAAACAAAAGTGTTGAGATAGACTATAAGAAGTTCTGGCTTAAGCCCTTCGTAAATGCCTTAAACGAAACTACCAGAAAGATCACTCTCTGGTATCCCATGACTAATTGCGCTACTCAAGAGGGTTCTACAAACTAAAGGGAGCCAGAGAAAAACAAGGAGTCTCCTCCACTCTAGTGTCAAAACACAAATTGAACCCTTCCATACCACCAACCACCAACCCTATACTGGTCTCTAAACAAGCTAACCGGTGATCAGAAACCTGGCTAGTTGATGTCCCCGCCTAAAAAATTCAAAATCCATAGAAAAACCAGTATTCGGCTCCTCTTTCAAGTCCATCAAACCACTACGAAATATCATGGACGTGCTTATCTTGAAAACATCAACTCTTCTCACACTTGATTGCAACTTGTAGTCCATATCAAATTCAAACCTGCCTAACTCCGATACTCATAGTCACTTGACTGAGACTTGGAAATGACATATTGAATTTAATGATGCACTTTATATTCTGCAATATAGGATTAACTCAATGAAGCAAACCTAGCTCACTATTCTACTACCATATTGGTCTATGCACTATTTTATGTGTCACTTAATGAAAGCTTCCCAAAAAAGCTTAGACACCTTGTCTTTTTGAATCCCCACTTGAAATTAATGAAAGCTTCCCAAAGAAGCTTAGAAACGTTGTCTTTTTGAATCCTCACTTGAATTCATGTGTTATGAGCATTGTGGATTGTTGTCAATATGGGAATTTGCATCACAGTTAGTTTACATACTTCATGTTTTTCAATTTCACTCACCAAAAACCAAAACAATTAGCCATAGGTTATGGATGTAAATTGTAATGACATTGACAACTTATTAGTAAGATTAATTACAAATGAATTGACAAATGTCAATTTTAAAGAAAAAAACAATAGACATTGAGAAAAAGATTAATCACAAATGAGTTGATGAATGCCAATTTTGAAGAAAAAACAATAGACATTGAGCAAACCCATGGAAATCATGTCATCTCTCCTTTTTCATGTTCAAGTATTCCATTTCACGAATAGTATCAAACATGTTGATTCATAGTTATTTTAATGCATTCATAATGCTATGTGTTTTCCTATTAAAATTAATGACATGGTTATAGCTTTGGTATCTAATATGATAATCCATTAGCGAGCCTCTCAACCACTTAGTATGTAATTCATGGCATCCCCGGTAATAAAATAGGTAATGGGAGCAAAACATATAACTAAGAATTGAATGTAATCTAAACAATCCACCAATCTTGTACAGGTTTGGTCAAGCTAACATAAAGATAATGCATATTTTTTCTTTGTTTCACATAAACTATTTAATGATTATGCTTAGGATTAAAAACTCTATTATGCTTGGTGTGAAATTTTCTAACTTGTATGTTCTTGATTAAGTTTAGATATGAACTTGTACAAAATGAACCTTGTCAACATCACAAAACCTAAAATTGGGATTACAACAATGAGATTGTAATTATGTTCATTCAATTTATGGCATCATCAAATCCTCACTCCTTTGTTCTCCAAAATGATCATTCCTGATGCAGGAGCGAAAACCCCCAACTCATTTTCGAAATTTCACCTTCAAGAATGCACAACATGGCAAGAGGAGGATGTGGTTTCATCGTCATTTGGGTAGATGATAGGGTTGTTTTTATTTCATTGTTGTTTTAAGCGTGTTGTTAGATGTTTTAGGAGAAATCTGTGGACCTGAGATGATCCACGACCTTGTACTCATTGTTATATATAGCATGTAGGCATAGATGTTGGCAACCACCATAATGTAAACTCAGTCTAAAGCGGCTAGGCCAGCAAGGCCGTATATGTATTGAGCTCAATTTGTCTAATAAATTGTGTATTTTATGGTATTTTGGTTTTCTGATATCATGGGTAATGTCTGTTAAATGTTTATGAATGTTAATGGATGTGAGTGTGAGAAATAAAGAGTCTAAGAGTGAAAGGTGCAGCCTAGAAGCACCGAGAGAAAACAAATTGCAGGTTTAGTGCGTAATCAGAAGCATAAATAAGATCCATAGTTGATCATTGTATGGATCAAAGGTGATCCATTTAAGCAAGATCGTGCTCACAAAGAAGGAGATTTGATCGTCCATCGACGATGATTCATTTAATCCCTATCTGCACAGAGAACAAGAATTGACATTAGGTCAGGTGAACAGTCGATGAGGGAAAGATGGAGTCGATACCGATATTGATAAGTGTTTGGTCATGATGTTGGTCCTATGGTGCCTAGCGTCTGATTTTGAGCTCAAGTTCTAGAGCAGACTTGTAGTTGTTGATTCTAGGAGGGAATTGGATAAAGTGCTCGGCGCTTAAAGTATTGAAACAAGACCTCTACTTGAATGGCACGATATCATGAAATGATGAAGGTGAAGTTCCTATGAACTTCATGGGTGACCACACTTTTGATGGAGAGCGCCAATTGAAATTCAGGGTGCCACTACAAGCTCGGGGTACATTTAAAGGAAATATGTTGAGTTTTATTGCTACCATGGATTAGTTCATTTTGTTTCGTGGGCCATAAACCATAGGTCCAAGGATCGAAATCAATGATCTTTGGGACCCCAAAATGGTCTTTCATCAAGTGGTATCAGAGCACAGGGAAAGATGTCTTTGCATGAAAGTGGGTAGGTGAAGAATCCTAGAGCAGAGGAGTGGTCAGAGGGTTCTAGGAGAGAGAGTCAGGAGAATAAAAAAAGACTAAGCTCAGGAGGAATCTTGGTGAGGTATTGGGTAGCAGGTGCAGACGCTTGCTATAGAGGCTTAGTTGTATCTCATTGTTGAGCATGAGGAGAAGCTCAATGTATGGTTCAATGATGCAGGAAGACCAGAGTGAAGATGATTATCACACACCCAACCCCCTAAGTACCTTTTAGGAGATAGGGTATTAAATTTTTTCTTCTTCTAACAATATCAAATCTTCTTTATGACAGTTCCATCATCTTTTTCTCATCAAGAGATTTCCAACGACAGTAAATTCACCTAGAACTGAGCTCTAGAACGAGAGTTATGACCTTCTGAATTTCTCAGGTTTTCATAGAAAACATCTCTCTAACTACCACGTGGCATCCACGTGAGATCTCATTGTCCACACCACAGTGGAACTTCGATCCACACAGGTCTGCAACCATTGTCACTCGAACCTTCTCTCGACACACTCTTCGCTTCCCTCCAATGAATATGGTATCAAGGAATATTCCCTCTTGATACCATCCATTCGGAGTTTGAGTAGTTTTCACAATATCGCTACCCCAAACCCAAGGTATTGAGGAATTATCCCCTTCCCCTCAATGGACGGTCTCGATGCATGAAAGATCTCCCAACCTACGGTTAGGATCCATTCAGCGCCTAAGGTTCACTTGTCATATTGGACCCCACTCAACTTGTCAAACAATTAAATATTGACATGCGTCATCACACCGATGCTCTTAACCAACCTCAACTCACCCTTCTCTCTCAATTTTCCAAATGGGACCCACGATAATCAACAGATGAGATTTAGTTTCATTATCTCCCAAGTCATTGCCGCCACAGTGCACTTCTCTCTTGACGTGGCATGTGGCTCAGTGTCCACTTCGACACGTGGACACATCACCACTCGTCATGTCACCATAGGGTGCTTAAGCTCACTCGATTAGAGAATGACATTTGTCCCTCTCCTATAAACCGATTAAAATACTTAAATAATACTTCTTAAAATATCAGTCTTTGGTATTCAATTACTTAAACCTCATTAGGAATAATTAATATTCACTAATTATTTACCCTTGTAAACGTATTTTCACTTGCCAAATAATTTACTTAATTACTATTTTGGGATGATTATCCTATAAGTTAATTAATTATATCATAACATAATTTATATTATGTTATAATATAATCAATTTTGACTCGAGAGTATCCAGGCTTATAATCCTTGATTAACATAATAATCAAATATCCTGGCTTATATAATTTCACACCATATTCCTTCACGTAATTTAAAATACATATATATTAATATATGCATATTTATTTATTAATTTGGGGAAAAGGGGATTAAATATATTCAATTTGATATTTATTACATATTATATAAATTCAATCCATTTCCAAGTTCTTTGTTATTGAAATACATGTGCCCCTCTTTTTACTCCGACCACCAATCATATAGGGGCAGGGTTTAATATTATTAAAATATTTATGCATGGGACCTATTTAAAACTCTGGTTATCGCTCTGATGGGTTCATACTTTATTTGCATGCTCCCTTCCAAATACTCCGAAGAGTCAACTCCGAATGACTTCTCTCTTGGGACGTGTGTGTACCTCCCATTCATCCAATAACCAATCACGAAAGGGATTATTTTAATGCTATTTAATATGGGTGGGGTCTTATACTTCCCAGAGTTTCATACTTTATTCAACAACCCATTTTCATTTACTCTGAAAGGT
>ML793178.1:14471-38028 GCA_009831015.1 Picea engelmannii
ATATATATATATATATATATATATATATATACTAAGTATTACACCAACTCAAGCCCTGACCTGATATCTTCTCTCTTTGAACATGTGTGCTCCCTTCAATACTCTGATGACCAATCATGAAAAATAACATATTATATTATAGTTTACTTAAAATCTCATACACTTAGGTCATCACTCTGACTGCTTCAGATTTCATACAATCATGCCATTCCTTTTACTTTGAATGATCAACTCTAAAATCCAATCACGAGCGGGCATACATTAATGTTTTAATATTGTAATGTTATGAATCCATTTTCCATCGCACTATAATCCTTAGCTCTCTCCTCTGTGTTCCGACAGAATAAAAATTGTAATAAAAATAAACATGTAATTATTCACATATTCATGAGTTGAGAAATTACGAAGTTTTATAAACTCAAATATTTGAACGTTGATAAATGGAAATATTATGTTAATAAAATTTCTTCAAGAGTGCCAAACTTTCCGAGCAAAGTATTGCTACGGAGAAAATCCAGTTATACCAGGTCTAAGGTAAATGTAGAACGCTAACTCCCTTCAAAGATTGTTCTACCCTTAAGCTACCCCAAAACCATCTAAACAAATTGACGAGAGAGAAATGAAAGAGAGTTAATGAGTGCACTTTTTTTCCTTGTGGTTGGTGTAGACCTCTTTCGCTTGTTGCCGCCTCCTAGATCACGGATCTCCTCCCAAAGTTGACCTACAAAAGGTTAGGAATACAATGCAACAACATATGCAATCTCTACTGATCACTTTAAAATTCTAGACATAGATATAAATGCACAAATTAATAAAAGCATGTAAACATAAAGTTTTGGAACAAGGATGAACTCTTTTTTTTTAATTTCAAGATAAAAATGATTACAACCTTTGTTGGAAACCGCTCCACAAACCAAGTCTGGGCTCCTCTGTCGTGGCTCCAAGTGAATCAATTCCACATTAGCTTCTCGCAACCAACATATCACCAAGGGAAGGAGGAAGGGTTGCATAAGCAGAAAGGATGGAGGGGAAAGCTGAGGCTAAAACTCAGAATAGGATGCAAATCTTGGGCTAAGAAAGGGAAGGGATTTTGGCATAGTTTTCTTATTCTCTTTCTTATGTTCATAAATGACTCCCCAAGGCCTGTTTTTATATGAGAAGAAGATGGTTATTCGGTTTGGGGATGGGATACAAGGGTTAAAATGGTTAGGAACCCCTCCATATCCCGTAAACTCCACCTAATTTCGTGCAATTTTATATTTTTTGCAACTTTTGGAGGTAAGCATAGGCTATCTAGCATACATCATGCATGTGTACATGGAATAACTAGCATGCAACACGGATGTGTACGTGGGCTATTAGTGCAGCAGGGCATGTACACTACCCAAAAAATGGTTTCTTAGAAGGAAGCCTCAACATTATTTTGGCAAAGTATGCAAATGGAAGGGCCAATGTCTCGTATGCATAGATAATACATTTTGGAATATAATAGATGCCCCCTAATTTGTGAGTTCATAAGAGAAACTGATGACCGAAATACATTATAATAACTTTACACAGTGGGAAGGCATGGAGTTGAGTGAGCCCGTGACGAGTGTTCGTGAGTGTGCCATCTACAAAATAATTATAATCTCTCTGAGGAGGACATACACATGCTCGGGATGAACTAAGCATGGATGCCAATCAATCACACTGCAGATCCATGTCATATATGACTATGATACAAATATGAATGTCTTTATAAATTGCAGCTGTGAACAATACACAGTGGATCTACATCTCAAGATCATTTGAATATATACAAGTACAATATGATATGCATCTTCAAAAAATAGTTGATGCCTGTGGCTGGAGAGGAGGACTTCATAGCTCGAGCAACAACTTCAATATATTCAAAACTCAGGTAGTAGTACAATAGGAGTGTAAGACTCACTACCCTGAGGTCTTCGACACACCGTCAGGGAAATACTAGAGGATCTCGATCATTAGGCACAGAACTTCATTGATTTTGAATCCGAACTTGACTGGAATCTCGGGATGGCCGACTCATGAAGGTCAAGAGATCAACTACAGTATGGCCGAATCAGATTGGATAAAACTCCCCTTGGACAAAAGCACGAAAAAATGATGATACTCAGGAAGTATATTATTGACATAAGTATGTGATACATGAGGCACCACAAACCCTCCATATGTTTGGAAGAGTAACCAAACAGAGGAGTACATAACTCTATGTAACGAGAACAACTTCCTAAGGTCATACTAGATCCCAATTCTTGGATAACAAAAGAAGGATGTGCTTTGTCCAAGGATGACTATCTTGTTTCCGAAAAAAGAGAATGTATATCTTGTCCCCTCTTTTTGGAATATTTGAATTTTTTGTCTTTTTCAAAAATTTCAATGAGCTTTGAAAACGAATAAAAGAATGCTACGTTACAAAGGAGGAATGGGTGTAGCGGGAAATCAAACTAGTTCCATGTGCATGGAACATACTGATTCTCAGTGCAAGGAGACATGTGCATGATAGAGACTCTCGGGAAAATTCCTCCATGGGTCAAGGTGTTAGATCGCGAGGGGAAAAGTGCTACAAGGCTTGAAGTTTAGGAATGCTTCGAATGTTCAGTTAAATAGCAACATGAATCTGACATTATGCCAAAGACGCAAGGACGAGACATGGGATGCGATCAAGTAAAACACAACAAGACTCCTTCCATGTGAAGTTTTATGAGCCCAGAGAAGGTAAGATCAGTGATTTTTCACGTTTATAGAGTCTGAAAAACACTTAAAAGACTCCATAGTGTTCCTTTTTTGTAATTAGTCCAATTGGTTCGAAAAAGGGTTAAATTTATACCGAAAGGATGTCTCTTCAAAACCATTTTAATGAGTGTGACTGAAATAAGATCACTCGGCTATATTTTCAATTTTAAGGAGTCTGAAAAGAGATTAACTATGGCCTCACATCCTTTTTCTAAGTTTAGTCTCCCTAGCCCGAAAAAGTATAAAATATAACTTAGGAGAACTCTCCTAGTGAGACATGTCTCTCGAGGCGTACCTTTTTCCTGGATCATCTATTGGTCGAAAAAATGGTTAAACTTATGCCAAATAAATATTCCTTCTGGACCAATTAACGAGTGTGAAAGGAACAAGGTCACTCGATGATATTTTCATATTTAGGGAGTCTAAAAAGAGCTTAACTATGGACTCAGGGGGGGTTCCTTTTCATAGATAATCTCCAAGGTCCGAAAAAGAGATAAAACAAAACCAAGGAGAATGTCCCTTTTTCGAAAATTTAGTCCCTCAAGCTCGAAAAAGGGTTAAACTTACGCCTGAGAATACTTTGTTGGAAGATTGGTTGTTGTCATTGATGTCAACCCTAGTCATTGGTTTTGGACATCAAGATTGATGAAGGTATTTGGACATGAAGTACAACGCACATGCAGACACAACACCCATGGATGGATAGTATACATCATTTTGTTTCCTATGGTAGTTGGCACCTCGCGTGGATCCTCATGGTTGAGGAGAAAGGAATTTTTGAAGATGATAAAGTGAATTGAAGAAGGAAGTACAGGTCAGCCCTGAAGATAATTAAAGAAAAGAATTACAAAATAAGAAAGTGTCAGGTCAAACCTAATGTTAAAAGGAAGTGACATAAAGGGTATAAATACATATCATTATATATTCATTTTATACACACAAGTTGAATTTCAGAGGAAATTTGAAGAAAAGAAGGCCTGATTTCAAGGGAGGATGAAGTCTTTTGGTGATGTGTTCTAAGGTATGTTATTTACAGGTCATCTTACCATTTTCGCTATAACATTTTTTTCTAGAACGATTCAGATGGTGAAATTGATATGGTATTGAGAATACCTATCTAGGTACTTGTGGTAAACATTTCAGATCTTTATTCGCTATAATTTTGGAGATACACTCTGTGGAAGATAGGGTTTTTGACTAGTCTTGAAGCTAGTCATAAACAAGTGTTTCGGGTAAAATAGTCATAACTTCTTCATAGAGAATCCAAATGAAGTAAGACCAGTTTCGTTGGAAAGAGTACGCTCTTTAGTTTCTTTTATGCAAGTTTTAGAATCTGATGTTAAATATTGAGCGCGGGGCATTATGTACAAGTTCACTCTCTCGAATAAAACGAAATTGAATAAGGTCTACCATTCTCTCTGTAACTTATTTTTGGGGAGGATTCTAGGAGTGAAAATTGGAGGAGTTTCAGAGAATGCATTGAGTAATATTATCTATAGATCAAAGTATTCCAAGAATTGAATAATTGTAGAAGTTGAAGAAGTCTCGGGAAGCATTATCAGGTTCTATGTGATGGTTGTTTGATGGTGATGATTTAATGTAAAGTTTTAGTATCTCTCATATATTCTTGGGTGGAAGGAAGGGGCAGGGATGGAGAGGTAAAACCTCTCTTGATATTGGATGATTGTATCTTCCTCTTGAAGGTTTATCCCTCCCTTTATATTTGGAAGCTGTAGCTACCTTTGGAAGTCATTACTTCCCTTGAACAATAACTATTGATTATTTCTCATATATTGTGCATGATGTATTTTGTTGTATTGATGTAACTCTTATAATATTGTTCATTTCTCATTGGATATAATTGAATGGTTTAAGTGTAAGTTGAAAAATATTTTAAATTGTACTTGATACTGATTCACCCCCCTCTCAGTATCAATAATTGGTATCAGAGCAGGTTGCCTTTAGAACAATTTAACCACTGGAAGGAAAATCCTGAGCAAAGATGGATGACCATGAGCACATTTCAAATGGGATTCAAAGATTTGATGGAAGAAATTATGCATACTGGAGTGATAGAGTGAAAACTTACCTAATAGCTTTGGGAGTAGGCATTTGGTACTCAATTGTAAATGGCTATGTAATCCCAAATAATGCTCCAACCAATCAAAATGAGAAGAATCTTATGAGTTGTAATTCAAAAGCCAGACATGTTATTCTAGGATCATTGGCACCAACCATTGCTAGCAAAGTGATGGGCTGCAACACTACTAAATAGGTATGGGACAAACTCAAGAGTATCTACGAAGGTGATCCAAAAGTTAATAAGGTCAAGCTTCAATGACATAGAACATAATTTGAAAATTTGAAGATGAATGAAATGGAAGATATTGCAACCTATTTTCTTAGAGTTGATGAAGTTGTTAATGCTATCAGAGGATTAGGTGAAGATCTCAATGAATCCTTGGTTGTACAAAAAGTGTTGAGATCACTTCTCTTGAAGTATGATGCTAAGGTCTCCGCCATTGAAGAAACTAGGGACATGACCAAAATGACAATGGATGAATTACATGGGTCTCTTGTAGCATATGAAATGAGAACATGTACAGAAAGTGACCAGCCAAACAATGAAGCAGCCTTTAAATCCATAGAGAAGACAAAAGACAAGGATAATGACCTTGATGAAGAAATAACAAATTTCGTATTAAGGTTCCAGAAGGGAAGTGGAAGATACAAAGGTAATTCTCCTCTGAAATGCTTTAACTATGGTAGAATAGGACATATTGTTGAAAACTATTACTATAAAAAGAGAAGTCTCAACAATAAAAATAACTTCTACTCTAAGGATGATGACATCTCCTCAGATGAGAGTGATGAAGAATATAATGATGGAGGATAAATCCTCTTCATAACCCAAGAAACCCAGGATGATGATAACAAGAATTCTACAGAAGAAGAAATCATTTCTGTAGAAGATTCATATGAACAAACCAACCTTGATTCCTTTTGGGGCTTCAAAGACAATGCAAAGAGTGAACAAGAAGATGAGAATGTTGAAAAGTTGAAGCATGTTGAAACTAAAAATAGCAATATTAGAAACACAAACATAATACTAAAAGGTGAATTGAATAGTTGTGAAGAAGATAATTGCAAGCTTGAAAAGACCATTGATAGCTTGAAGGAACAATTAGAATATTATGAGAAATTGAAAGCAGAATTGGATCACACAAAAGGGGAACTACTATTGACAATAGAAAAGTTGAAGAAGTTCAAAAAGAACACTGAAAAATTAGATGAGATTCTTAGCAGTCAAAGATCTTCAAATGACAAGACATGACTAGGATACAATGATAATTTGAAGACAACAAAACAAGAGAAGGAAGATGAAAATGATGAAACCAACACTCCAGAACAAGTTGAACAACAAGATAGAAGACTAGAATTCAGAAGGATGAGACATCAAGAAGATCCTCTCCCATCAAGTATGAAATCAATCATTATGAAGGAAACTACAAAAGAATAGATCGTGAACCCAGATGGACTACACCACAAAGAAGATCACTTACTCCCAGGTATCAAAATTTCTTTCTTGGACATTGTTATACTTGTGGAAATTTTGGACACAAGGCAATCAATTGTAGAATCAATGAAAGGAATAACTACCCAAGCTACATGAATGGTGAAAATAGTAGATATGGAAATGTTCGTAGACCTGTCAACATAAATTATAATCCATTTGACCCATTAATGGATCAAAATATTGTATGTTACAAGTGTAATAATCTTGGTCACAAAGCACGAGATTGCAGAGAGATGAAGGAAGATAATCGTATGCCAAATGTCTGTATACCAACTACAACATGGAAAAGGAAATAAATTCCACACAATAAAAACTGTCGAATAGAATTGGTCGCTAAATAATGCAAAGAAGAAGATGAATGGTTCATAGACAGTGGGTGCTCATCTCATATGACTGGAGATCAAAAAAAATTTGTCAGCTTGAAGAAAAAGGGTGGAAATGTTGCATTTGGAGATGACTCATCTACAAAAATACTTGGAAAAGGAACTGTAAATCTTGGAAGTGAAAATGTAAAAGCAAGGAAAGTCCTATTGGTTGAAGATCTGAAGCATAATATCCTCAGTGTCAGCAGAATATGTGATAAAGGATACACTCTTACGTTTGACTCCTGAAAATGTAAAATTAGAGAAAATAAATCAAGAATATTGGTTGCAACTGCAACAAGAAGACCGAACAACATATACATCCTAGACATGAAGAAGACAGAAGCCACACAAAAGGATTCGAAGGAAGAAAAAGTCCCAAAGGCCAAAAATAAGGATGAAATATTATTGAGTGCCACATATTCAGGGGGAGCATCCCCATAGAAGAAAGTTACCTTTTTCCATTAAACTCAGGGGGAGCAACCCTACCCTTTGCCATTGATGTCAAAGGGGGAGAAAAATTGGGATCATGATTATAGGGGGAGCATGAGTATTTTCATCAATGACAAAGGGGGAGAAAAATTGGGATCATGATTATAGGGGGAGCATGAGTATTTTCATCAATGACAAAGGGGGAGATTGTTGGAAGACTAGTTGTTTCCATTGATTTCAACCCTAGTCATTAGTTTTGGACCGCATGATTGATGAAGGTGTTAACTCCCAAAATAGCACCATTATTTTGGTTGGGTTTTATGGTGGATAGCATGGCTATTGATGGTTTCCTCAATTCATTGTTGAGTCTTTTAGCTGCAAAATTTTAGATTTTGGCTTGACTTAAATTTGGATTGTAAAGTCTTCTTTTTCAAAATTGTCATTTTTTACTTTCCACAACTAACTTGTTTTCAAGGGTTTATTGTGCGCCGTGGAAAGTGCCCACTTTCAACAGCTAAGGAGATCGTTTCATCAGTCGGCACGCTGTTGAAAGTGTCGAATCTTAAAAGGTTCGTTTAGGATTTTTGAATTCCAAATGGAAAAATGACACTTAAACTTGAAGGGAACTTTTCAATCCCTTCCCGAGCTCCAATTTAATATCTGACAACACCATTGGAAAGATGAGATTCTGTAGATGTCGATCGACTATTCATATGTGAAAAATGGATTTTTTATGACCGAGAAATTCAATTTTGAAAATCTGTCTGCTTTCAACAGCACGGAAGGCAGAATGTTTTACCCATTAGCTGTTGAAAGTGGCGGCTTTCAACAGCGCGAGAAGCGTTTTTTACGCGCTATGTGCTGTGGAAAGCCTGTAACGGCCAGAATATTACGATTTTCGCCCAGATCCAAAATTTTCGAATCAAAAGTAAATGAAACCTTTTGGATTAGACAGGTGGTGGATTATTCCATCAAATCCAAAGGCTATTTTGGGAAAGAAAAGTCAAAAGAAGAGTCTTTGGTCAGTTTTGGTCATTTTTGAAGGCAGAATTTTAGGAATGAATAGAACAACTCATCAAATTCGAATTTGTAATCTTATGAAGGAGCCTTGGAAGGCTAGTCATCACTTCACCAACTGTTCAAACAGATTTTAAGGACCAGCTCATAGAGATTGTCCTCCTTTTTGGGTGTTATCCCTATCTTTGTGTTAATCAGTTTTCTTTACTATTTTTAGCAAAACAGATCCATATTTTTAGGATCTGAGAACAACTTGTAGAGGCTATAAAGCTACATTCTGAAGAACTAAGAGGGGTTCGATTCTGGACAGGAATATACTCTTTTGTATGCTCAGACTTAGTATGCTAATACAGATCACAGTTTTCTTTTAGTGTTGATTATCAGCTTTTCATTTTCCTTCTGCAATTTTTATCTGTGTTATTATTCTTTGAATGGCCGTCGTCCCATTGTTCAGCTCATAACCTAATGATAAATCTATTGATTGTATTTTAGACCCTGCTATGCATTAGTTTGGTTACAATCTGTTCTCCATCCATCTTTAAGTTACTCGCTGATTAATCGATACTTAAAAGCACTGTCTATTTGTTTATCATGTCCATGTTTGAATATTATGAACTGTATTGAGTTGTCCCATTGACCCATATTCATAAAACACAAAAACATTTGATTCTTAAGTTACCAGGCATACTTAGTTTACAACCCTAAGTAGTTTCCTGGAGTGATAACAGAAGGTATTTGGAAATGAAGGACAGTGGACATGCAGACACAACACCCATGGATGGATAGTATACATCAAGTTGTTTCTGGTGGTAGATGGCACGTCATGTGGATCCTCATGGTTGAGGAGAAATGAATTTTTGAAGATGAAAAATTGAATTGAAGAAGGAAGTACAGGTCGGCCCTGAAGATAATTAAACAAAAGAATTACAAAATAAGAAAGTGTCAGGTCGGCCCTAATGTTAAAAGGAAGTGACATAAAGGGTATAAATAAATATCATTATACATTCATTTTATACACACAAGTCGAATTTTAGAGGAAATCTGAAGTAAAGAAGGCCAGATTTCAAGGGAGGATGAAGTCTTTTGGTGATTTGTTCTAAGGTATGTTATTTACAGGTCATCTTACCATTTTTGCTATAACTTTTTTTCTAGAACGATTTAGATGGTGAAATTTAGATGGTATTGAGAAGACATAGCTAGGTACCTGTGGTAAAATTTTTAGATCTTTATTTACTATAATTTTGGAGATACACTCTGTGGAAGATAGGGTTTTTTACTAGTCCTGGAGCTAGTCATAAACATGTGTTCCAGGTAAAACAATCATAACTTCCTCATAGAGAATCCAAATGAAGTGAGGCAAATTTGATTAGAAAGAGTATGGGCTGTAGTTTCTTTTTTGCGAGTTTTAGAATCTGATGTTAAATATTTAGCGTGGGGAATTCTGTACAAGTTCGATCTCCTGAATAAACCAAAATTGAATAATGTCTACCATTATCTCTATAACTTCTTTTTGGGGAGGATTCAAGGAGTGAAACTTGGAGGAGTTTTAGAGAATACATTGAGTAATATTATCTACAAATCAGAGTATTCCAAGAATTGAATAATTGAAGAAGTTGAAAAAGTTTCGGGAAGCATTATCAGGTTCTATATGATGGTTGGTTGATGGTGATGATTTAATGTAAAGTTTTATTATCTCTCATATATTCTTGGGTGGAAGGAAGGGGAAAGGATGGAGAGGTCAAACCTCTCTTGATATTGGAGGATTGTATCTTCCTCTTGGAGGTTTATCCCTCCCTTTATATTTGGAAGTTGTAGCTACCTTTGGAAGTCATTACTTCCCTTGAACAATAACTATTGATGATTTCTCATATATTGTGCATGGTGTATTTTGGTGTATTGGTGTAACTCTTATACTATTGTTCATTGCTCATTGGATATAATTGAATGGTTTAAGTATAAGTTGAAAAATATTTTAAATTGTACTTGATACTGATTCACCCCCCTCTCAGTATCAACATACTCTCCTAGCGAACCGAAGCTCCTAGGGCATACCTTTATTCATAAATTAACTGTCTGGACCGAAAAGAGGTAAAATATTGCCGAACAAATGTGCCTTCAAATTTTAGTTTGATGAGCATGAAGGGAAAAAAGATCGCTCGACAATATTTTCAATTTTAGAGAGTCTGAAAATGGCTTAAAGAAGACTCCAGGGGGACTTCTTTTCTTAAGTAATCTAAATGAGACCAAAAAGAATAAATAAGCTCTCGTTAGATATTGCTTTCAAAGTTTAAGAGAGCCTGAAAGAAAACAAACCATGCTCATAGGGAGTCCCTCGGGTATGAGCCAGAAAATATAAAGGAAGAAGAATGAGGCTTCATTGCAAAGTCATGGTGGGACTAAAAGGACTCTCGTGCCTATGAAGTACTTCGACATGGGAACCAAATGGAAAACAAGGCTCTAACTAGGATGCCCATGGAAGGAAGGCTCTACCACATATGAAACCCTTTATCAATTAGCAAATGAAACCCTTTATCAATTTGGCTGACCCGATCATCGACCATCCACCATTCCTGTTGGCATACGAAAACACTTCTCCAATTTGATCGACCCGACCATGGACCATTTCTTAGCTGACATGGAAACTTTGTTGATGCAACTCGACATGTGGATGTTGATGTGGCATGACATGTAGAATCTGACATGGCACTTTGGCTTATGTGGCATGACACACGGATGCTGACGTGGAATGACACATCATCACCCTCCTTCCTTCATCAACGATTGGTAAATTCTCTTAGGTAAAATGAACACCTTGTCAATTATGTCGATCCTCGACCATCGATTATCAATGATTAATGCTTTCTCTTGCTCGATCGAAACACTTCGCTAAAAAGGTCGACCCAAAACACCTTGTTGAATTAGCCGACATGACCATAAGCCATCAACAATTCTCGTAGATGACCCAACACTTAGAAATTTTCGACCAAATCCCAGATGAATTTGGACTGTCAATCTCCAAGCCAAGGTGATCTTGACTGTTGACCGACTCCCTTTTTCCAACCTCCAAAAACTAATATAGATCGTCAATTTGTTTCACTTCACAAACCTCCGAAAGTGAATCATGGTCGTCGATCTACTAGACCTTTCCAAACTTCGAAAATCTTATAAGTTTTTAAATTCATTACAATGAATCTAAGTCATTGATTTTGGAATCAAACGCAATCTCGACCATTGATCCATCAAGTTTCACCCAATTTTACAATGGCCATTAAAACATGAATTTCGACCTTCCAAGTTGAATTCTAACTCCGCAACTTTGCAGATCAACTCCACTAAACCTTTTAGATAGTTTTGAGGCATTTAAACTCAAATTTGAGGATTTCACTCTAATTTTCTCCATTTTCCCCAAATTCATCACAAAATAAAATAAAATTGTAACAATGAATTTTCCCAAATTCGTAGTGGTTCTTCGCCCCTACAATCTCGGTGTTTGAACCAAAAGGTCTGATACCATAATGTAATGTTCCCAAACATAGATAAGGTCCATTACTTGCAGAAATACTCACAATGTTAAAAAACAAATATGCTAACTAATTTCATGTAGCTTATCAGCTGCAAAATACACACATATTTAACTATTATCTAAATGCATCTACAACATGCTAAAAACGACATGAATGCAACTTAAATAACTAAACACAATAGCATATAATCTCAAACATAGAATTAATACACAACAATTTAACTCATAAATACAACACATAAATAGATAAAACGCTTATCTTTTAATTTGGTTGTGAAACCACTTGCTTGGGACAGATGTTCCACCCAACCACAGACTTGTTGTTCCAAATTTCAATAGTAAGTCACCCCTTACTTGGGGCTAGAAATCCAAAAAATAGGGTGGTCTCTCACTGTCCATTCACAACTCAGAAAAACCCACACCCCACTGGTATTCTTCTACAATTGTCCTAATTTTCCACCAGTTTTCTTCCTCTCAACCTTCCCAACCCAAGGAATGTACCCTTTCACTGATATTAGTCCCTCAGGCATCCCATTCATTTATCAGGGTCTCTTTGGCACATGTAACCCGAAATCTCTTCACTGGGAACTCAAGGGAACTCATGTCAGGAAAAACTACAAGAAAATAACAACAAACACTTTATGTTATAGTGTAACTCACACAAAAGTTCACTCTTCAGGCTTGACAACCTAAATATTCATTATTTTCTCCAAATACACTCTAGAAACTCTCCAGCATGCTCCATAATTTTCCCTCCATGGTTTCTCCAGCTCCAAGCTCTTCTTCCCCGCTCTCTACTTGTTGTTCACCCAAAAACATGAATATCTAAAACTTTTCATATGGACTTATCTCCTTTGGCTTGCTTTCTTGACTTACGCACTTCCCCAAACCAATTGTACTCATCCCCCATTCTCCTAATAACTATGGGATGTGACTTCTCACACCCACTCTCTTACATTCATTCATTGATTGGCTTTGGGAACACTCAACAACAAAATAGAAGGTTCTATACCAATAGAAAATTTACGAAGTGGGTTGAATTAATAGACATGGGTAATTCCCCCTTGGACCCCTCTTAGCCATTCTCTTATAACCTCCCCTCTCTTGTGGATTAATTCATCCCCCATATCTATCCATGTCCCCTTTGAAGCTGACATCACATTTTATTATTAACATTTAAAAATACATGCCAAATTTTATACTGTTTGGCAGTAGCCACACATTATATCTACATTAAACATTAATTAAACTGGGGATTATAGTGAGGATGTTATGTGTCAATTTTGGTTGGAAATCGAATGATAGTTGAGATTCGATCATTTATGGGGCAAGGATTCACTCTTTGATTGTTTTTGAGAGTATTTTTTGCGTCCATATTTGAAGTCCATGAAGGTTCTATCAATTCTGGTAGTTTTGGGGGTTTGGTTGGCTAGGAACATTAGTATATTTGAAGATAAATGTTTCCCTACGATCAAAATCTCTCAGCAGGAATTGGCCCTTCCTTCTTGATATAAGTATGATAATAATAAGAAACAACCTCGATTGGCCCACAAAATGGAGATCAATGAATTGTTGCCCGAGGATTTGTTGATGGTGCTTGTCACTGACCGAGCAAAATTTGTGGTGATGAATTTATTCTTCACTTCTCATATATGCACTTGATTAAAGGAAAAGCCAATTTAGGACAGGGGACCAATAACTTGGGAGAATTCAAAACATTATTTTTACTATTAAAGGTAGCCATGGACAAGGATGTGTTTGATCTACAAATATTTGGGGATTCAAAGCTTGTTATTGATGAGATGAAGGATGATGTGCATGTCACAAATTTGGGTCTCGATCTTATTGTACATCAATTGCATGTTATTACTGCTATGTTTACTCAACTTAGCTTTACTCATGTTCTTAGGGAACATAATTCTTCGACTGATGCACTATCTAAAGATGCTTTATTATTGGGTGAAAATCACTTTGTTCTTGAAGAACTCTATGAAGGCGGCCTGCTTCCAATAAGAGATGGTGTTCTTTTTTATTTGTAACTTCTTTTGTTGTTTGGCTTCTTGTTGGTCACTTTATGTGATATGCATCACTGTATATCTTTTTTTGGACATTTCAACTTGATGGCTATGTGACTCCTTTGAGTTGACTACTTGTAAGTTTTTATTCTACTGTCAGTTCTAGTTTGAAATTGTGTTTTGTTGCTTTTTATGTAATGTGCTTGTGTGCCTAAGGATTGTACCTTCCATTTTACTCAAACAAAAGATACTTTTTTTTTCTTTTCTGGGAAAAAAAAAAGAGCCAATGATTGGTGTTGGAGATGAAACATTAGCAAAGGTTAATGGAATGTGAGAATTAAAGCATACACTACCAAAAAGAAATATATTTTCTTCCTATAGACATTTATTCAATCAAACAATCAAAGGGGACGAGACTACCATATATTGCATAGTAGAAAACACCCTTGTTGATGCATACGACCATTGTATGACCTCAAATTCCAAGAAATGACTACATATGGGTTGTAGGAGAGGTGTATGGACTCAATCCATCAATTGTTATGTACGTGCTTGTTAAAGGATGCCCATGTCTTGTCTATGTTGGGCCACGTTTGTCGTTAAAACAAAAGACCTTGTTAGTTTCTGATACAACCAACATAGTTAACAGATCCATGGAAGGTAGTTTAACTATGTCATGAGTCTCGAAGGAGGTGTTGACCACCAAGTCAACAATCTCCTCTTCAACACCAACTGAGGTACTCGGCACCAACCAAGCGAACTTGAACCCACGACCCTTGATTCTAATACCAATTGTTGGCCCATGTTTTCCATTAAACCAAAAGGTTGACCAATTAGTTTATGATACAACCGCTAGAGTTAACAGATATACATAAGACGGTTAAGCCATGTCATGAGTCCCGAAGGAGGTGTTGACCACCAAGTCAATAGTCTAAGTACCAATGGTCTCCATAATCCACTATTCCAACCATATATCTCAATGAAAACAATTAATTGGACGGTCTGAGTTTCATTGATCTTGTGTTTAACAAGACAATTGGAAAACAATGAGTCTTAGTAGAATTAACCTCCAATAGTCCACATTTCCATAGTAAACCATTAAAACATTGCTTAGAATAGCAAGACCATTAAAACACAATTGAGAATAACAAGACTTTCACACAGAGGTCACAAAACAATAAAGTAGACATAGCAATCCATTATAATGAACATATAGATTTTACGCTAGAAACCAAATGGGAAAACCAACATTCAATGGTTTCTCACTATTCATTTCAGCAATCTCACATTTCAATGCGGTTCATGGCTATATGGCCATTCCACAAATCACAAAGTGCATTCTCCTTTGCAATCTCCCCTCCTATCCAAACAAATATTTGATAGTAAAACTACAAGAAGATATAGGAGAGCTCAAGAGTAATGGGAAGGCCAAGAAAGTGACCTTTCATTCCCATTCCTTTCTCTTTTTTCCTCTCCTATTTTAATTTTTTTTCTTTATTTAATTGTTTGTTTTTCCTTTCTTTCTTCTCATTTAATTTTTAACACTTGCATTATATTTTATTATGTTCCTATTCTCATTAATGGTTGAATTACACTTATGTATTAAATCTTACAACTATTCAAATTATCATAAATTTGAATTCTACTTCTTCAAATTAATATTAAAACCAAAAGAATAGGGTGTGGGAATAATAGAAAAAACATAAAAAAAAATAAGGGAATAATAGAGAAAACATATTATACAAAACAATATTCAAATAATCATAAATTTGAAATTTACTTCTGACCAAAGAGCAAATGCAAGAATTCCTTCCTATCCCGGAAAGACACTAACATACTAGACAACACTTTTTTGATGGCCCACCCATAAATATATTACAAAACGCTTGAGGTTTACGTGGAGGTTGCTTCTTTTAGCTAACAATGATCTACCTAAAAGTCAAATTCAAGCACCAAACCTTGTTTGACAAAAAAAATAAAATTTGTTTTATGCCAATACGTTTAAAACAAATTAACCGACATGAAATTTGAATGGGTCAACGTTACTACACTAAATTCGATGCAAAACTGAACTTCGAAACACCTTGTAAGCTATAAAGGTCAATGTTATTGAGAAACAGACTTGTGGGTGGAATGATTTAACTGAGAATATTCCTTACTGCTCATGCAAGGAAGCTACGAATGAAATTAGAGGGCTACTATTCTAGGTTTCATGGTCCACACCTGTGTAGAATGGATCGTTCAGCATGTACAACCATTAGGTTAAAATCGAAGTAGTCTAAACGGTTCTATTTTTTGGATGTTTTTTGGTAATTTTTTTTGTTTGATTTTGCTCGAAATTTGGTGATGAATAGTTGGATCTACAAATTTGAGTGGCTAAGTTTGTATAATTCGAGTGGCTCAGGGTTTTTCAGCCGACTGAATCCATTTATGCATTCAAAAATGCAATTTAAACAACAGAAAATAATGATTTTTTCCAAATTTACTTCACCAGATTCCGACCAAAAAACCCAAAAGATAAAACGTTTAGCCAACACCGTTTAAAATCAACCCATGGGTTTGATTGCATGAATTCACCTATACATCTTATTTTTTGGTGGACTTTTTAACTTTTTTTGATTTGGTTTTATATCTCTCTCAAAAATTTAAAAGAATAGATAAAATTACAAATATCAATCAATTGTTGAATTGAGCCTTATAAGATTTTTCAGTATATTGGATCCATCTATACATTCAAAATTATAATTCAAATAATAAAAATTACAATTATACCAACCATTAAATTGTAATTACACCAACCATTAAATCACCGGATTCCATTGTCATATAAAATAAAACAAAAATCTAATCAATAAACTACTCCCATCTTTGTCAAATAAAATAAAAAAACTCTAATCAATAAACTAAGCCACAGGAATTATGAACTATTATAGCGAATGACTATGGGGAAAGGTCAGGACACATAGAAATTGAGAGGGAAGCCATTGCACAAGATTCACACACAAAGAATAGTTTGTATTACTTAAGATTCACACACAAAGAATAGTTTGTATTACTTAAGATTCACACACAAAGAATAGTTTGTATTACTTAATAGACAAATGGAGGTTACATATATAGCATGCAGATCACTAACTCCTAGCAATCTAGATCCTAAGAAAGTGGGTCTGATTAGCTAAAAATAGTAAACCTAGAAACTCATAGTTACAACAGTCATAATTAACCTATAAACTCACAATTATAACAACTGTAAGCATTATCTCTAACACCCTCCCTTAATGCTTACATTACAAATATCACAATCACAAATTACAAAACATAACAAAAGGTTACAACACAAATTTTGTCATGTCTATCTCATTGGTCCTCATACACAGCTACACCCATCTCTGAACTTCATAGACATGCTCTTTCTCTCCATCATCTTCGAGCTACCACTTCATACAACACAAATACAACCGCTTCCGACCATCTTTGAAATGTCTATAGGATCGACGATTCTAAACTACCCCGAAGAATAGTCTCGATACTGAAACATTCAGTAATCAATCTTACAAAGCGACCTTTTTACACACTCACACAATGATAACCCTTAACTGATTATCTTGGAGCACCGAAGTACAACAAGACCTTCTAGCATTTAACAGACTTGTTGACATACTCAAACTAGTAATGCATTCTTATAGCACTGAAGCACATCAAGAACTACAAGATTGAATTACATCACTCTGTTCTATATTTGGTTCTTCATAATGCAATTTACAAACACACTAAACAAAACAACTAATTTCACACAAATATGGAAAATATATTCTGCAGCTCTACTCAATGCAACAACCGACAATGACTCTCGAGTTGAGTCTCTTCCGCCGTAAAAAATTTCCTTCGATATATTAACCAGATGCAACAAAGGAGAATCTGGGCACATGATAATATGGTAGGAAAGGCAGTAAAAATTGGCCACAAATTTGCATGAAGAAATTGGACTCAATGCTCTATTCTCCAAGATCTTGGACAATGATTTTATTCTATAGGATAGGTACGAGGGAATTTATTTTGTAAAGGTTACAGGAAGCATCACATTATTATAAGGTACTTTTGTTTTCTATTGTTTCCTTACAATTTAAATGGCTGCATTAAATGTTGTATAATCAAATACTCATTGCTAATCATTATAATACTTTTTAGTAATGAACTTTTAAATTTTAACCATTTTTAAAAGAAAATCACATATTAGACGTTTTAGAGTTGTTCATCTTGCTTTTTTTTTTTCTTTCTTTCTATCTATGTCTCAATAATACAACTTTGAATCATCTTGTTTTTTTTCTTCTATTGTGACTGGCCCCACATGAAATTTTCCTTGCCACCACCCCCAGTCACTTGGATAAGGGCCCATGCAATGTGGGAGAATCTCAACACAAACCTGCAATAGAAATTGGCAAGGCCTAAGAAGCTCTAAATCTTAGTGAGTGTGGTCGGGGTTGGTGAGTCACGATTGACCTGGATCTTGGTTGGATCGACATGCACCCCATGCTCATTAACAATGTATCCTAGGTACTAGACCTTGTTCATTTCGAAGGAGCATTTTTCCAAATTTGCATATAGATTGTGTTGTTGTAGAGTGTGTAGAACCTATTGAATATGTTGCAAGTGTTCCATCCAACTCTTGTTGAAGATGAGGATGTCATCCAAATACACCACCACAAAAGAATTGGTGAAAAGCCACAAGATATCTTCCATCATCCTCATGAAATTTGTTGAGGAATTTTTCAAGCCAAAGGGCATGACTAGGTATTCAAAAAGACCTTCTTTGGACTTGAAGGAAATCTTCCATACATCAGTCTTCTCTATTGGGACCTGGTGGTAGATGAATTTCAGATCAATCTTATTGAATTATTTCCCCCCCTTGAGTTGGTCAAGGAGATTGTCAATTCAGGGATTTGGGTATCGGTTCCTGACTGTGATTTTATTTAGGGCCCAATAATCAATGCAGAGTTGCCAGGTCCCATCTTTCTTCTACACAAGCATGATTGGGCTTCCACAAGGTGATGAGCTTGGTCAGATGTGCCCCTTTTTTTAGCAGCTCTTGGATCTGGTGCTTGATTTCTTGATTTTCTGACATAGAGCGGTGATAGACTGGCCCATTGGGTAGCAATGTGTCATGGGTCAAATCGATTGAGTGGTTGAATTGACAGTGGAGAGGTACCCCAATGGGTGAGGAGAAGATTTATTTGTATTCTTCCACAACCTTATCCACTTTCTTTTGTTGCATGTAGATACCTTCCATGGAGGCCATGGATTTGGTTACAACCTTCCACTCACTTTTAATGCAAATCACGAAGAAGAAAAACTTCTTGGTCTGAGAGATGATCGTCCTGTATTTCTTGGTAGATATCAAGGAAATGGTAGTAGATGGGACTACCTCTGGTATCTCGTACAATGTCATGTCCAAAGTAATAATAACACTACGAGGCCTATAATCATATACAACATGACATTTCCATAAATAAGGTTATCCAAAAAGAACATCACAAACTTCAAGGGGGGCGACATCACACAATACCTCATCTTTGAAGGGATTGATGTAGAGATCGCTCCCTTGGATGAGCCATCTGATGGTGTATGGATGTGGGCGTGGTGTTGTTAGCAGAGCCAACCGCTTGATGACCTCCACTAAGATGAGGTTCTTCTGGATACCATTGTCAATGATGAAGTGCAGTGAACTACCCTTCACCAACATCTGTGAATGAAAGAGGCACTTACCTTCCTCTTGTCCATCGGGTTCACAAGGTTGGACCTTTGTGGTAGCAAGGGTGGCACTTTTTCTGCGTCAATGATCTGTCTCCCTTTTTTTAGTTCTGACACAGAGTCGGAGACCACATTTGATTCATAGGATTTCACTTCAACCACCAATAACTTCTTTGAGCGGCATGCAACGGTGTTATACCAGGGGCTCTTACGGAACTCGCACCACTTCCCAGTGTCTTTCTTTGTCTTCCCATTCTCCTTATTTGATTATGGCTTAGACTAGTTGTCCTGAGGTTTTCCATCCTTTCTTTGTCCTTTGTTCTGCTGGTTGGGGCTATCTTTTCCATGCTTCTGCTATGAGGGGTTCACAGACCCAAACTGTCGCGTATTTTGTTTAAGCTTCTTCCCGATTTTGACAGCATATCAATAGGCCGTGCCCAAGGAAGAGATGTCCATAAACTCCATTTTTTTCTGGATTTATCTATGCAGACTGTTGTGGTACTTGAGCACCAGATGTCACTCAAAGTATTTGATACCCAACTTGGTGTGCAAGGTATGGAAGACATTGGTGAAATCCGCCACTATTTGGCCCTTTCCTATCACAATGTGGTCCATCTTGTATATAATTTTTCATAACTTCCAACATGGTTGTATTGTTCCTTAATAACATCCCTAAAATAACCCCAAGTGGGTGTGACTACAAATAATGTATATTCCTTTGTTTCATTTTTCTTATAGAAAGTCTCCCACCAATATTTGACATGGGGGATGGCCTTAAGGAGCGCAAATGTAATATTTTCTCTATCGGAAAAGTTATGGACAGAAAAATACCTTGCTAGACGGTTTAACCATTTGTCTACAACATCTGCATCTATTTGACCTTCAAATATAGGAATATAAAAATTGATCTGTACCTTGAAGGGGGTGGCGCCTTTGCTCTAGGAAGATGCATCGAATGTTGGCAGTCGTTGAAGGATTTGTGCAAAATTATCCATCATATCGTTCCTATATCACGCGAGGGATTTCTTGAGAAACAGTTTAAAGGGATATCCTGCCCCATCATCTCTCTTTTCTCCCCCCATGGGTGGTTGTCGGGTTTAGCGAGGTCGATCTTGCAAAGGCTCAACTGGTTCGAGTCCCAAATACTTATACCCTAACCTTGTTGGGGACATGCACAGAGAAAAAAATGAAGAGAAGACCGCTATGATACCACTGATCCGTATTTATGAGTGGAACGAAATGAAACACAGATCTATAACATTCATGTAGATATACAGAGAACAATAACAGAGATACAGTGAAACATAAATTCTATTCAATAAAGAAATATGTTGAAACTATAAAATGCAAAATGAAACAATTGTGCTCGAATGGTGGTAGCTAATCTATAAGAAGAGATGTGGTGGCTACGCACATTATTCTAAGCACATTACAATGAGGCCTCCAAGCCTTTTTAGCATCAAGAAGTAATCAAAAAACCCTATACATCCAAAAACCTAACCCTAGGGGAGGAAGCACCAAAATTCATGTGGGCCCCGATGGGGTAAGTTGGCACATCAACTTCCTGGGGTCGTAACTTTTTCATACAATCTCTGTTTTAGGCGCACGATATCTCATTGGAAAGTTCTATATGAGGACTACACATGTTCTCTTCACACTCGAACTTTGTCTCTAGAGTGACTCTGGTGAGCACAAAAAACGTTGTTTAGGGCCTCAAAACAACCCCAAAAGTTTAGGACCCAAAAATCTAGAAAGCAATTGTCAAGATGAAAATTGTATGTGAGCCAGTTGGAAGAGGTGGGTGGCCACAGATATCCACTTGGATCAAACACCTTGTCAAATTGACCGACTTGACCATCAACCATGGACGATTCCCTTGGATGACCCAACACTTAGAAATTTTCGACCAAATCCCAGATGAATTTGGACCGTTGATATCCAAGACAATATGATCTTGACCATCGATCGACTCCCTTTTTCCAAACTCCCAAAACTAATAAAGATTGTCAATCCGTTCCACTTCACAAACCTTTGAAAGTGAATCCTAGTCATCGATCTACTAGACCTTGCAAAACTTAGAAAATGTTATAAGTTTTTAAATTCATTATAATGAATCTAAGACGTTGATTTTGGAATCAAACACGATCTCAACCATCGATCCATCAAATTTAATCCAATTCTACAATGGCCATTAAAACACAAATGACCTTCCAGGTTGAATTTTAACTCTATAACTCTGCAGATCAACTCCACTAAACCTCTTAGACAGTTATGAGGCATTTAAACTCAAATTTGAGGATTTCACTCTAATTTTCTCCATTTCCCCAAATTTGTCACCGAACAAAATAATTGTAACAATGAATTTCCCCAAATTCATAGTGGTTCTTGGCTAAAAAAATCTCGATGTTTGAACCAAAAGCTTTGATAACATAATATAATGTTCCCTAACCTAGCTAAGGTCCATTATGTGTGGAAATACTCACTATGTTAAAAAAAATTATGCTAACTAATTTCCTATAGCTTATCATCTACGAAATACACACATATTTAACTATTATCTAAATGCATCTACAACATGTTAAAAACGACATGAATGTAGCTTAAATAAATCAACACAATAGCATATAATCTCAAATATAGAGTTAATACACAACAATTTAACTCATAAATACAACACATAAAAAAATAAAACACTTATCTTTTAATTCAGTTGTGCAACCACTTGCTTGGGATGGATGTTCCACCCAACCATAGACATTTTATTCCAAATCTGAACAGCAAGTCACCCCCGAGTTGGGGCTAGCAATCCAAAAAATAGGGTGGTCTCTCACTGTCCACTCACAACTCATAAAAACCCACAAACCAATGGTATTCTTCTACATCTATCCTGATTTTCCACCAGCTCTCTTCCTATCGACCTTCCTAACCCAAGGAATGTACCCCTTCATTGATCTTAGTTCTTCAGGTGTCCCATTTATTTATCAAAGTCTCTTTGGCACATGTAACTAGGAATCTCTCTGTTGGGGACTCAAGGGAAATCACTACCAGGAAAAACTACCAACAAACGACAACAAACACTTATTGTTATAGTGCAACTCACACATGAGTTCACTTTTCAGAACTAACAACCCGACTCTTCATTTTTTGATCCAAATACACTCCAACATGCTCCAGAATTTGCCCTCCATGGTTTCTCCATATCCAAGCTCTTCTTCCCTGCTCTCTACTTGTTTTTCATCCAAAAACATGAATGTATAAAATTGTTCATACGGATTTATCTCCTTTGGCTTGCTTTCTTGACTTACACACTTCCCCAAACCGATTGTATTCATCCCTCATGCTCCTAATAACTATGGGATGTGACTTCTCACACCCACTCTCTTAAATGCATTCAATGATTGGCTTTGGGAACACTCAACAACAAAATAGAAGGTTCATATACCAATAGAAAATTTACGAAGTGGGTTGAATTAATAGACATGGGTAATTCCCCCTTGGACCCCTCTTAGCCATTCTCTTATACCCTCCCCTCTCTTGTGGATTAATTCATCCCCAATATCTGTCCATGACCCCTTAGAAGTTGATATCACATTTTATTATTAACATTTAAAAATACATTTCACATGTTATATTGTTTGGCAGTAGCCACACATTATATCTACATTAAAAATTAATTAAACTGGGGATTATAGTGAGGATGTTAAATGTCAATTCTGGTTGGAAATCAAACGATGGTTGATATTTAATCATTTAAGAGACAAGGATTCACTCTCTGATTGTTTTTGGGAGTATTTTTCGCATCCTTATTTGAAGTCCCTGAAGGTTCTACCATTTCTAGTAGTTTTGGGGGTTTGGTTGTCTAGGAACACTAATATATTTGAAGATAAATGTTTCCCTATGATCAAAATCTCTCAGTAATAATTGGCCCTTCCTTTTAAATTGTTGCCCGGGGATTTTTTGATGGTTCTTTCCAGGGGACGAGAAAAATTTGTGGTGCTGGATTTATTCTTCACTTCTCATATATGCACTTGATTAAAGGAAAAGCCAATTTAGGATAGGGGACCAATAACTTGGGAGAATTCAAAAAATTATTTGCACTATTAAAGGTATCCATGGACAGGGATGT
>ML793178.1:69483-86713 GCA_009831015.1 Picea engelmannii
ATACTGGGTTGTAGAGCCCCTCTCTACTCAATTAATATAATTTATAATTAATATTAATATCACACTAAAAATATGTAATAATTTAATAATATATTTATAATATAAGGTTTTCTTTATGATATATTTGTATTTGTATAATTAAAGTAAAATAAAAAATCTTTATTTAACTAATTTTAATAATAAAGAAAATTAATTTTACTTTATTAAATTTGAATGAACTATATATTTAATATTTTTAATTCTTATAGTAACATTTTATTAATTGAGAAAGAAAATTTACATTCTACATAAATACATGTAGCCACGTATTTTTCCATCCTTCCTAGCCATGAGAGGGTGGAGATGTTCACCAAAAAGGGAAAAAGTAATTGCATATTGATTTTCTACTGTCAAGCGGGAAGAAAGCCAAAAAGTCTCCCTTTAAATAATCTGCAATACAAGTTTTGTCTGCGAAATTTATGATAATAGTAGTGGCGTATCTAAAAAATGTAGAGATGAGAGTCTGATGCAAACTGTAGTTGGGGTTCCAATATATCTGAGACAAAAACTAAATCTATGTACTCCACAAGTTGATTATAGTCCCAAAATGAAACCAATGACTGCATAAACAATGACCATCGCTAGAAGATAATGGCATAAGAAAACAATAAGAAAAAATACTAGATGTAACTTCAAGGGGCTTCAAGGTTGAGGACCGTGAGCATGGCCAATCTCTCCTTCCAAATCTATGAAAGGCCTGTGATAGTATTCAAATTGAGTGTCTTCTTTTGCTTCCTCTATATGCCATTTACCGAAATCTAGCTGAATACTTGCTTTAATTAGAGAGCACATCAACTTCCATGTTTCTTTCCTTGTAGACATGTCGAACAAAGTAGTCCTCATAAGAAGCTAGTATAATAAAAACCTCTTCAATAATGGGAGGCAATTTGATATTGTGACATCTTTGTGTTTTATTAACCCAATTTATAACCACCACAGAGTCTCCAAAGATATGGACGGATCTTATTCCTTTTTTCCACTGCAAAAATCAGTAAGAGTTCGAGTGCCATCAGTTCTACATAGTTATTTGTCTCTGGTCCCAAGCCCAATTTGAGGTTGAAAAAGTGAGCATCTGACAAATGAAGGACTGCTCCTCCTCCACAAGTTTGGCCATCATTCTATGAGGCCCCATCAAAATAGGCCCAAGGTCGGGAATGGTCCACCATTTCTTCTACTACTTGATGGACCGGGATATGGTCTTTCCCTTGAGGGAAATGTGATAGTATGCTTAAGCCCTGAGAAACTATAAGTTATGGGACTGACGGATGATTATTGAAAATGGTAGCATTTCTAGCGAGCCATGCACCCCAATTTATTATCAAAGGGAGTTCTTTTATAATGTTGTTTGATGGATTTGTAACCTAGGTTCTCCATGCCTCTTCAATGCTTTGGCCTAGCCAAACAGATGCTTGGCCTAGTGCTTGTGAACATTTAGACCATATTTGTTTGAAAAAATGGCACCATAAGAAAAGATATGGGATAGTTTCCTCATCAGCCTTACATAAAATGCACCAACCCGGGCCCTCCAGATTTATGAGCTTAATCCTGTCCCATGTGGGGATTTTGTTTTTTATCAAACACTAGATGAATATGCCTGCTTTTAAATGGCATTTTACTTTCCACGCCCCTTCCCACCATTCGTATGGGTCTTGTTGTAGGCGGTTTATATTGATTTTTTTATAGCCTGCTTTTGTAGTGTAGATACCACGAGGGTTGTGTTTCCATACTAATTCATCCTCCCTTTCTGTGATTCTGGTATGCCCTATTTTAAGAGCTCTTATAGACTCCAGAACAATCCTACCTCAAACAAATATGTTGTGCATCCTTCCAGGATTGTCCCCAAACAGTGATTATGGTCGTATTTGTGATTTGGTGTAGATGGAAATACCCAAGTTCATGTAATTGATCTATGATTTCTTGGGGAAGTATGTGATTTCTGCCACTTCCTGGCCAAGGGTCAGTGCCTAATATGACTCTTGTTCCCTATCCAACATGCCAAGCCAGACCCTCTCCTATCACCTGAAAATATTTGATGATGGATTTCCAAATGATTGAGAAATTTGTAGTCTCCTTTGACGATCATCTGATCCATTCCTCTATTGAGGCAGGGTTGATATATTTCTAGGTGACTACTTTTTTCCAGAGACTGTCTGTGGTGATCAATCTCCAGTTGGATTTGGCTGCAAGGGCCTTCAAAAACAGGTGTATATTTTTTAGACCTGAACCTCACAATAATTTTGGAGCAACTAGGGATTCCCATTTGACCCATGGGAGGGAAAAATGGTTGTTGGCCCTTGGTTATGGATTAAGGAAGAAAGCAAAGAAAAAGGAAGAGAAAAAACGAAGTCCGAACTACGCGGAAGGCACATTGACTGAGAGTGGGTCGAAGTGGACAAAGGAGCAGAAAAGAAGGAGTGAAGTAAGGGAAAATGAGTCGTTGAATGCAAAGATCGAGGAAGACATATAAGAAAGGAAGATGGATCATGAACAACTCAATAAGCGGAAAAATCCACAAACGAATGCTTTGGAGCACCTCACAGGAAAGACAGGCTGGCGAAGCCCTGAAAACTCAGGTCAAAGTGAACCTAGGGTTTTAGACACATAGGGTTTTGGTATTTAGGGTTTTTACACCTAGGTTTCAACCTAAGGATGTCTGAGAGTCATTTTAATGTATAAATAAATACCTAGATGGGATAAGAGGGGTTAGATGTTGGTTGAAGGTTGGTCGTATTGTTGTTGTTCATTGTTTATTGTTGGTATGTGAGAGAGAAGTGATGTGTTTGAGAGCATTCTCGTATTGTAAGATCTTCAGTTGGGTGTGAAGATCAACCCTACAGCTGGGTGCGTAGGGAGGGGAGATAGAGAAGAGAGAAATAAAGAAAGATCTACAAGCCAAGTGCATAGATAGAACTGTATGTTTTCACATAATATATCAAGAAACACAATTCTATGGACGTAGCCCTAGGGAGAGGGTGAACCATGTAAATATTATTGTCTCCATGGATTGATATTGTGTTCTTTGCTTTCTGATTAAGTTTGTTATTGCATTATTGAGCCAGATCTGAGATATAGTTGTGCAAAGTAGGGTTAAGTTGGTAAATAATATCTGGTTGTTGTGTGTTATTGTTTTAGATCCACTTTGCAATTCCTCTGGTTGTAGACACTTGTGTCCTACAACCCCCTATTGCTACTTTGGGTGAGACTGCATCTGCTCTGTAGGTGTTGCTGAAAGTGCCAGTAGTTAGGTCTTGTTGGTGCGTTGTTAGAGTTGAACCCTGGGTCTGCCCTTGTGCCAATAAATGGTTCTGTTTTCGGGACCGAGATCTTCTTGAGGGAATGTCAAGATGGTTTCCATCGAAGACAGAGATTCAGAAGTGGATAGAAGAACAAGAAAAGGACTTCACTGAATCTTATAACAAAAACCCTAGTATTAGTACTGAGGATTGGTTGGGAAGATATATCTTTACTGATATCCATGAGATTTTCTTTGGAGGAATTCATAAGGAGATATACGAGTGGTTAGCCAGATTAGCAGATACCCAGTTTGAAATCAGATCTAGACCACCTGTGGTTTGGATGTCGATTCTTATCAAGAAGTTCAAGAGAGTTGATAACGTCGTGTCAAGAGCAGTAGATCATTGGTTTGATAGCACTATTGGAGGGTACGTTACTAAGTTTTCTATTGACAGAGTTGAGTCACATAGCCAAGCAAAGAGATATTTCTTTAAGGGACCTAGAGGAAAATTTTTACACTTTCTGAAGTTGAAGATCAAGATGCTATTGCATGATAAGAACATCTTGAAGATATAGTAATTGGTCATATTGAAAATATAATGTTTAAGAATTCAGACAGTGACAACAAAATAGAGGTTGGACATACGCGCAGTGGGAGGGCATTCAGAGAAGTCCCTCTGGTGAACTTGTTTGAGCATAGCCATGAACCAGTGGCACAGGACGAAGGGTTCTACAGTGGAGAAGAAGAAGAGTTAGTGAAACAGGAACATTCAGAGTTCGTCAGGGCAGAGGAAGGGAAGACTGAAGAACCTCGCTGGGAAGAATCAGTAACTTTAGGGACTGCGCCTACCATCAAAGTAAGTACTATTACTTCTCCTGTTGTTTTAGCAGCACTAAGTAACCAGAGTAACCTAAGTTATCAAAGCACTCAGAGCACTTGTACAAGCGGTTCAATGCACACTCAGTCAAGAAATCCAGGAAGATCTATGGCATACGAGATGAGGTTACCCACCTTTAGGGGAGATGGATCTGAAGATCTTGATCAACATTGGTTCTTATGCAAAGTTGTATGGATTATTAAGAATGTCACTGACGAAGTTGCTAAGAGAGCTCAATTTAGTACTACCCTAAGAGACCACGCACTGAGCTAGTACATGAAGTTTGTTAAAGGAGTTACACAACCTAAACCGTTGAATGTCATTAAAACTGCATTGACCGCTGAATTCAAGAAACACAAGTCGAAGTCACAGTACATTACAGAACTGAAGGAGATCAAGTAGAGAGTAGCTAAAATTGTTTAGGAGTTTGATCAGAGGTTTAAGACCTTGACAAGTTGTTTGAGTTTTCAGATCCCAGATGTGCAGAACAAGGACTGGTTCATTGCTACCCTCCTACCACACATCAGAGTTTCTTTGATGCAACAGAAGGTTGCTTCATAGGCTGAGGCACTGGAGATCACCATGAAACTAGAATCATCCCCTATGGGAGAATCCAACTCAGGTATGAGTCAAATAACTAGCTTATCTTTGCATGTTGAGGATATGAAGAAAGAAAAGGGAAAATATAAATGAGAAGGCATATGGTGTATTAGATGCAAATCAGAGGGCCATGATAAGAAGCATTGTCCCCTATTTAATGAGTACTTGGCCTCTGAAGATCCAATCCCTTTGAAGCAGGTTACTCTACCCTGGTGCGAGGTATGTAGAAATAGGCATCGCCCTAGTGAATGATAATACATGCAAAAATATGTCCAGACACCTAAAAATCTTTTTTGTACATTCTGTAAATGTGTGGGGCATGATGAGAAGGATTGTACAGCTTATGACCTCTTTCATGAAAGGTCAAGAGATACATATAGGATTCAAGGAGAGATGCAACAGGAAGCAAATGCTACGTAGTTTAACTCTCCAGGAAGAAAAAACTTCAAACCTCGTGGGGGATTCAGAGGAAGAGGACGAGGAGGAGGCATGGGTCGAGGTTGAGGTCAGATCATCTGCTATAACTATGCACAACTAGGTCACTTGGAAAGGGACTATCAGAACCCTTGTAGTACTTGCAGCTACTGCAAATCATTTGAACATTGGATTGAAGATTGTCCAGCATTACTGGCTAAACTTCAGGAGAGATGAGGAGGAATCTAGCAGTTCCAATTAATCTCAGCAGAACCTCACGGAGAGGATCCCAGAGTCACTATTATCACTAGAGGAGGCATTGTTACAAGAGAAGACAGAGGGACCCAAGGAAAGACTACAAAAGAATCAAGGGTCAAAAGAGCTGCAGAGAAGACACAGTTGTTTGATCCAAGGAAGGAGAAGTAGACGTTTGAAGAGGCAAGAAGAGAATTTGGAAGAGATCAGGATTCTTCATCAAAGACACAACCATAAGTGAGAGAATGTGGAATGCCTCTGGCATTTGATCAGTTTGCCTCGCCCGGAGAAGGAAAAGAGGTAAGCAAGCTTATGGAATTCTTATGTACTTTCATTAATTTGATTAAGGATGAAAGAGTCGTACAAGAACCACAAAACTTGATCAGACAATATGAGATAGGGAGGGTAGAACCTATATTGAATAAGTAAGTACATCAAGTATCTAGGAAGAGAAGGACAAATAAGGAACTGCACCTTAATACTCAGATTGAAGATTATGACATCCATTATGTGGTCCTTGACTTAGGGTTGGAAGTCAATGTTATGAAGAAGCATACCTGAGAATTGATTGGAAAAACTAAGCTGATTTACTCCCCTAACAGGCTTAGGATGGCTAATCAACAGGCAGTAAGCCCCTTTGGAATACTGGAGCATGTCCTTGTGGACATCGACGGGGTCAGGACATTTGCAGACTTCAAAGTGATTGAGATAGTTGATGATATTTGTCCTTATCCTGCGCTGTTAGGCATTGATTGGGATTTCAAAAATTCGACTGTTTTTGACTTAAAGAAAAGAAGAATGACATTTGAAGGTGATGTCCTTAGGGTCATTGCACCTCTTTATCTCGATGAAGGTTGTAGATACACAAAACCTATCAAAGAAGAAGACCGCGCATATGAACTAGAGAATATATATAAACTGATTGCAAGACAACATGATTACATTAATCCTACAATAGATGGGAATTTAAGCTAGCGAAGTGAAAGCACATGCTCATTAGACTCCAAAGAAGCACTGGAGAATTGGTAGAACAAGATGTATGAAGTTTCTACGCGAAGATGTGCTAGATTGACCAGAGGAGTTCACTGGATTGACAAAGAAGTAAGTAACCTTCCCACATTCGATGGTTTGAATCATTTAGAAACATTCTTATTGGAATTTGAATAAGTTGTACCAGTACAACAGAGGTTGTTGGCACTGGATGAAGCTTTGAAAGAAACACCAACAAGATGGTGGGGAACACATAAAAAGAAAATCGTGGAGTGGGTGCAATGTCGCACTTTGATGACAGTGCACTTTTTAGACCAAGCAGAAGGGTGTGAAGTTCGATACATAGGTCAGAGTTGTCCGAAGGATCATGTGCGAAGTTGTGAGGAGGCCTGGAGCAACATTCCTCAAGAATAGTGTGTGCACAAGTTCATTAACACCTTGGATACAACGCTTATCAATTGGTATCTTCAAGCAAAACTGTGCCTCACGACTTCAGATTGGTATGGTATGACTTAGAACTTTGTAGCCACATTTTTATTTGAAATTCAGTACCCCACAATAGATCAATCTTTACAAGTTGTAAGACATAAAGTATTTGAGGAGGCACCTAACCTCCTTGTTGATCAAGAAGGGAATGAATGGACTGTACCTCTTTAGAAATTGCAAGGTTGTTACAATATCAATGCTAATGAAGACGATGATCCTAGGAATGTGAACATCACAGAAACTGAAGGATAGAGAGACGTAGAAGGACCAGGAGTCGAACTACCGTTTATTGGACAACCAATAAAAATCAAGAAAGGTAACATTGGAACAGAGCAAGCACCTAAGCTCGCAAATGTGGGAGATTATTGGGATGATGCCACCATTTATAATATCACGGAATTATTGCATGAATATCAGGACTTGTTACCAACCAAGTTCACTGACATGAAGGGCATTGAAGGTCCCATGGGATAAATTAAGATTCCCTTGAAACCAGATGCAAGGCCAATCAAGCAAAGACACTACAGATTGAATCCCAAGTATAAGCAGAAAGTCAAGATTGAGTTAGACAGAATGTTGGAAGCAGGAATCATACAACCTGTTGAGGAATCAAAATGGATTAGCCCTATGGTGGTTCAGGATAAGAAGTCAAGAGAGATCAGAATCTGTGTAGACTTAAGGAAACTAAACGATGCATGCTTACACGATCCATTCCCTATACTGTTTACTGATGAAGTGCTAGATAATGTAGGAGGACAAGAAGTTTACTCCTTTACCGATGGATTTTTAGGTTACCACCAGATCAGGATTGCCAAGGAAGATTGACATAAGACCACATTTGCAACAGAATGGGGTTCTTTCTATTACACAACGATGCCCTTTAGATTGAAGAATGCACCAACCATCTTTTCTAGGGTGGTGGTCGAAGCATTCAAGGAATTTTTACAAAACTATTTAGAAGCATATTTTGATGATTGGACTATTTTTAGCTTACTGAAGGATCATATTGAATGTTTAAGACTAATGTTGGATAAGTGAAGGCAATGTTAGATTTCCCTAAACTAGAAAAAGTGCATTTTATTGTCACCTTTTGGAGTATTATTGGGACACATTGTATGTAAGTAGGGGTTGCTGGTATATCCTTCCAAGATCCCCATCATTGTTGATCTACCTCCGCCTGCTTTGATTAGACAACTGCATACTGCACTGGGACATACTAGATACTACAGGAAGTTCATCAAGGTCTATGCACAGATAACAACACCCATGTAAAAGTTGTTAAAGAAATGTTGTCAATTTCAATGGTCAGAGGAATGTCAACAGAGCTTCGACACATTGGAACCAACAATGGTTATTGCACCTATTCTGGTTTTCCCAGATTGGAGTAAGGAATTCCATGTGCATGTCGATGCACCATCTATTGCATTAGGAGAAATTTTATCACAACCAAGAGTAGGAGATATTGACCACCTGTTAGCCTTTGCTACCAGGAAGCTGTCTACAATAGAGATAAATTACACTACCACTGAAAGAGAAGGTTTAGCCATGGTGTACACGCTGCAGAAGTTTCAACATTACTTGTTGGGAGCACATTTTAAGATGTTCACTGATCACTCTGCATTGAAATACTTAGTCAACAATCCAGTGTTGGGGGGAAGAATATGCAGATGGTTACTGTTATTCTAGGAATATGATTTTGAGATTGTGGTCAAGCTAGGGAGAATGAACAAGGGACCTGACCACTTGTCTAGGTTAGAACATGGAGAGGAACCTACCAGTTTGGAGGATACACTATCATATGCACATTTGTTGGCCATCAGAAAGGTTGATGATCACTTCACTGAGATAGTTCAGTTCCTATCAACAGGTATGGCACCTCGCGAATATACAATCATTCAGAAGAAACAACTGGTAGTTCGCGTTGCAGAATTTTCACTTATAGCTGGACAACTATAAAAGATGGAACCTTATGAGATCTTGAGAAGATGTGTTATGGAGACAAAAATAAAATTGATTCTGGTAGAAGCACATGAAGGCATCGTAGGAGGAAATTATGTAGGGAAAGAAACAACAGAGAAGGTTCTTAGAGCTGGCCTCTAGTGGCCCACTTTACACAAAGATGTTAAGGAATAACACAAAGCCTACAATGTATTCCAAAGGGTTGGGAAACCTTCCAGAAGAGATGAGATGCCTTTAGCACCTCAACTAACTTTACATGCCTTTGAGAAATGGGCTATTGATTTTGTGGGACCTATCAACCCACCAGGGAAGCGCACAAGAGCTCGATACATCATCACTGCGACATAGTATTTGAACAGATGGGCAGAAGCAAGAGCAGTTAAGGAATGTAGTGCAAATACAGTCATGCGGTTCATATTTGATAATATCATCACTTGATTTGGATGCCCAAAAATCCTCATGAGCGATTAAGGTACATATTTTATCAATAAGACTATTGAAGCCTTGACTCAGGAATTTGCAGTCCACCATCAGAAGAACACTCCATACCATCCAAAATTGAATGGGACAGTCGAAGCTTTCAATAAGATCTTGTAGACCGTGCTGACGAAGATTTGTAGTGTGAATAGGGATGATTGGGATTTGAGAGTACCAATAGTGTTATGGGATTATAAAACCACTTGCAAGAAACTAACAATGCAAACCCCGTTTAAGTTGGTTTATGGTCTAGAAGCAGTTGTACCTATGGAATACTTAGTTCCTAGCTTAAGAATTGCAACATTCACATATATGGATGACACTGGAGTTGTTCAAGACAGACTTTCACAGTTGGTGGAACTAGAGGAAGACAGATTTATTGTAGGATTTCATCAGTAGGTATAGAAGGAAAGAGAAAAGGCCTATCACGACAGGAATATTAAGAAGAAAGCATTTAAGCAAGGAGATATAGTATTGGTATATGACAACAAGTTCATTAAGCATCCAGGGAAGTTCAGGACACATTGGCTTGGGCCATATGAGGTTGGCTATGTTACAGAAGGAGGAGTTGCGCAGTTGAATACTTTGAATGGAGAATGGAGGGAAGGATTAGTGAATGGGAGCCGGTTGAAATTGTACTATGAAAACCCACTGCCTCATAGCTCTCAGTAAAAGAATAAGAAGAAGGGCCCAGGTACCAGGTGTAGTTGAAATTGGGCTACCAGACACAGAAAAGATAGTCTGCACATGATAGGGAGGGACAGAGAAGAAAGCAAGTCGAAGTGAAACAAAAGGTTCAGTATTGTAGTGCCTCGAGACGAGTAATAGGTGAGTGTTGAGGGCCTGTTGGCCCTTGGTTATGGATTAAGGAATAAAATGAAGAGAAAGGAAGAGAGAAAACAAAGTGTGAACTGCGCGGAAGGCACATTGATTGAGAGTGGGTCGAAGTGGACAAAGGAGAAGAAAAGAAGAAGCGAAGTAAGGGAAAAGGAGTCATTGAATGAGAAGATCGAAGAAGATAGATAAGCAAGAAATATGGATTGTGGACAACTCAACAAGCGGAAAAATCCACCAACAGATTCTTTGGAGCACCTCATGGGAAAGAAGGAAAGAAAGTTTGGCGAAGCCTTGAAAACGCGGGTCAAAGTGGACCTAGGATTTTAGAAACCTAGGGTTTTGGTATTTAGGGTTTTGAAAGCTAGGTTTCGGCCTAAAGATGTTTGAGAGTCATTGTAATGTATAAATAAAGACCTATATGGGAGAAGAGGGGTTAGCTGTTGGTTGAAGGTTGGTCGTATTATTGTTGTTCATTGTTTATTGTTGGTATGTGAGAGAGAAGTATTGTGTGTGAGAGAATTCTTGTATTGTAATATCTTCAACTGGGTGTGAATATCAACCCTGCAACTGGGTGTGCAGGGAGGGGAGATAGAGAAGAGAGAAAGATTTGCAAGCCAAGTGCGCAGATAGAACTATATGTTTTCACATAATATATCAAGAAACACAGTTTTGTGGACGTATCCCTAGGGAGAGGGTGAACCATGTAAATATTGTTGTCTCCATGGATTGATGTTGTGTTCTTTGCTTTCTAATTAAGTTTGTTATTTAATTATTGAGCCAGATATGAGATCGAAGTAGGGTTAAGTTGGTAAATAATATCTAGTTGTGTGTGCTATTATTTTGGATCCAATTTGCAATTCCTTTGGTTGTAGACACCTATGTCTTGCAACCCCCTATTGCTACTTCGGGTGAGGCTGCATCTGCTCCGCAGGTGTTGCCGAAAGGGCCAGTAGTTAGTGCTTGTTGGTGCATTGTTAGAGTTGAACCCCGGGTTTACCCCTGTGCCAACAATGGTCCTTTGATCCAGCCCATAAGAATATGAAACAAGTTCGTCTTAATTTTTCCAAAGTTCCTTTTGGAATCCATGCTAAAGACATCCAATAAACCAAGATGGCTTCCAATACTGATTTGACCAGGACCAATCTTCCCACTCTAGACAACCATCGAAAACTCCATGCGTTGAGTCTCTTTTCCAAATTTTCAATCATCCAACACCAATCTTCCTTTTTATAATTATTTTGTTTTAAGTGAAAACCCAAATTCTTTATACCTTCATCGAAAGGAAATAGATTAAAGGGAAAAATATCCTTATAATAGAAAGTTTCCATTTCATTCATGAGATGGGCTTAGAGAGTTTATTTTTGTGCATTGATCTGCATTCTAGTTTCCCTCCCAAAAGGGTCTAATATTGAGCTTAATTTCTCTGCATCCCCCCTCAATCCACTACATAAAATCAGGACATCATCCACAAAGAGGAGGTGGGATATCCATAAGGTGGAAGAGATATATACTCCTTGGAATTTCCCTCCAACTTTTGCTTCACCAATGACTCTATTGAGGCCTTTCGTCACCAAAAGGAAAAGTAGAGGGGAAAGAATGTTCCTTGTCTTAACCCTCATTCAGTTGGAAATAATGTTGAAGTTGCCCCATTTATGAGGACTACAAAAGAGACTATCGAAATGCATCTCATAATCCAGTTAATGAAGGGAAGCTCGAACCCCAAATGTGTTAATAGAATCCTTATATAGAGCCAATTGGCCCTGTCATAGGATTTTGATAAATCGATCTTGATCACTACCCCTTTAAATTTATGAGATTTTATACTATGTAAAGCCTCTTGAGCCAATCCTATTGCTTCATGGATATGCATACCTTCCAAGATATTAAATTTCTTCTGGGACACAAATTTTGAGAGTATGTCTTTGATCCTTCTACTGATAACTTTTAAAACAACTTTGTAGATGTTGTTGCACAAGGAGATGGGTCTAAAATATTCAAGGGTCTATGGGTCGTCCTTGTTGGGAATAAGGGATATGAAAGTGGCATTTAGTGGCACATGGATATGGCCATTTATTCGTGATTCCTCCACCACTTTGAGGACATCCTTTCCAATAATATCATAAAGTCCTACAAAGAAATTTGTGGTCCAACCATCTAAACCTTGGCTCTTATCTTTTTGGAAACTGTGGAGAAATTCTTTGAGTTCATCTGTAGTGACCTTGTCCATGTGATCCCTACTATCCTCCTCATCAACGAACCTGGGGAAGAAAATGGTTAGGCATATTGTGGCATCAATTGCATCTCTTCCATCTTCTTAGAATAAGTTCTGGAAATTCCTAGATCCCAATCGTGCTAGACCCTCAAAAAAAGAGATAGACTTGCCATCAGATTCTTTTAGACTCCATATTGTATTCACCATTTTCCTCCCTTTTGCATAGGCTTGAAAGAATTTTGTATTCTCATCCTCACTCTGAAGCCATAAATCTTTTCTTTTTAATCTCCACTCTTTTTCTTTTGCTTCCAATAACTATTTTTTCTTATTTTCCAATGCTAGCATGGCCTCTTTTGACTCAGGGGAGGCATAGCCTCCTCCCTTTGATTCATACATAGATTGTAGTGTTGCTTCTGTATTTATTAATTCATATTCTTCCTTCTATGTCTTACCAAAGGCCCATTCAACTGTGGCCCTTTTTAGGGATTTGAGGTTATTGGAAAATTGGGCAGCATCATGATCATGATAGTAAATGGGGATCCAGTGTTTCTTGACCAGAGAAATGAATTCCTCTTCCTTCATCCAGGCTAAGTTAACTTTGAAAGGGATAGATGGTTTTTTAGTGTTTCTCACAACCTCCAAAAAGATCAGATGATGATATGATTCCCCTCCATATACAATGGTTTTTTAGAGCTGCTCACAACCTCCAAAAAGATCAGATGATGATCTGATTCCCCTCCAGATCCGATCCATTGTCTAAAAAGGAGAGTGGTCTCCAATAATTTTTCTGAGATAAAAAAACAATCTAGTATTTTGGCTATACATGCCTCCCCTATTCTCTTATTTCTCTAGGTTGGGTAGAGCCTTATGGGGGCCATGTCTATCAAACCCTTCTCTGCTAAAAAATGGTTGTAGAACTCTGATAGGGATTTTGGTTGTGCTCTTTGGATCCAAGATTCTTCCATGCCTAGAGAGAAATTTAGATCTCCTCCAAGGATGAGATCCACATTTTTCATAAAATATTTATTTAAGAGGTTTTCCCAGAAGGGGATGCGATCCTGAGTAGGCCCGTAAATATTTAGGACTGTAAAGAATTTACCCATACCCTCTAGGCTAATATTTATGCCAATACCTTAGTCAAAACCCCAAGAGTTTAAAAGATTGATAGTTTTGGTGTTCCAGCCCATAACGAATCCTCATGATCGACCTTTTGAGTCAATGCCAACAAACTTCCATTGCTAGAGTAGTCCTTCCAACAAAGTGATGAATGAGGTTTTCTCTCCCATAGTCTCCTGAAGGAGAATGAGGTTTGGCTGGGAAAACTCCACTATCCTATGGAGAGAGATTTCTTTTTTGTGGGGCTCGCCACACCTCTGCAGTTGAATGATAAAAAAGATCTTCGTCCCCGACCTTTCCCTTCTGAGGGGGGTGATTAGTTTAGACCCAGACCCTCCAATTTTTGGTTCACTTCATCTAGAAAAGGAATGGATCTATTTATCAACTGATAAACCACTAAATTTTCCTCTGATTCCTTTGAAGAATCTGGATCACGGCTACAATGAAGAGAGGGTGATGGGCTTGGGCTCGGGGCCATAGGACAGGAAGTGATTAGGGGTGTTGTGTTGGTTTTGTCACTTGGGTGAGAAAAACAACAACACTTGCATGTCTAGATGAGCCTCCTAGACAAGATAGAAGTTTTTGAGTGGGTTAAACAAGCCAAACACATGTATAAACAAAGAAATAAAACTAAAAAAACTAAGAAATAAAATTTAGAAAGCACGAGAAACTTAGAACCATACAAATCAACCAATGACCAACATAATGCTACCAATGGATCAATAGATTAGTAGGCAAAATGCCGTAGAGAAAAATGAAGACTTATGAGTCCCCTCTTCCTCCTTGGGAGGGATCTTGAGTTCTGTAATGGAGAGCTCTTCATACAATGGAAGAAATGGAAAATGGTGAAGAACAACAATTCTTATTCCCTTAAGAGGTGAGTGGAATGGACTATTACAATGATGCTTGAAGGATCCAAAGAGAAAAGAGGATTCTCAAGGGAGAATTCTTGTAGCATAACAATACTATGAAGATATTGGTTTCTTAGTGCACCCATGGCTCTTATTTATAGCATTTCTTCAAGGCAAAATGTAATTGGTTCTTGGTGTGAACAAGGGGCTTTTTAGGGAACCCTCTAGTCCTTGACCGACCCCCCATTCGAATTTCTCTCAGATATGCGGGTCAAATCATGTTGGGAGCTGGTCCATAAGTGCTTGAGGGGCCGACAACATCCATAAATGCGTCATTCATAGAAGTGTGTGGATTTTCTCGTACATAGTCGTGCACTTGGTGCATTGTGCGCTCTAAGGGCTTTGTTGTCCCGCACACACTACGCACTGTGCACACGCTTCCTTTGGTGAATTTGCGCATGTCAATTTTTGACCCAATTATATATTGTTTTTCCTTTTGAATGCATTTAAGTGCTGTAAGTGGACTAATTTTTGTTGGCATTGATGTGTTTCCTTAACCATTTGCGTGAAATGTTGCGAACGATTTTTCAGTGATAACAAGGGGACCAATGGGAAAAAAAGGATAAGGTGTATGTGTAATCTGAGGAGAATGAGAAGTTCTTCAATAACCCTACCTCATGCATACCCAAAAAGATAAAGAATGCAATAAATAATTTAAGGAAGGAAGAAAACATGGTGGCATACCCAGATGAGAGATGATGCCCTATTGGATCGCCAATGCCGATGTCACGATTTGCTCTTAAATACCACAGACAAAGCTTGTGGTTGTTTCTGAAAAGAGGATGAAACCTCATTCGACTTGTCTATACTATCCCAAGATTTCTGATCAGGAGCTACTTTTGAGCATGATACAACTTTGCCTTGTTTTTGTGAGGTAATTGTAAAAAACTCCTCAAGCTGGGAAGCCCCCCTCTTATTTTGTAATTGCAAGCCTTGGGATTTCCATTTACTACACATTGGGAGATGTAATTCACTTGCAATATGACCATGTTTGTGAGATCTTTTGCATATGACGAGAATTCCTTCATATTCTAGTTTCTNCCAAGTAAGCTTTATTTCCTCCGCTAGTCCTCTTCTAAGATTTAGGGAAACCAGTATGTGAGCAAACAACGTATTTCCTGTCAAGGTAAAATACATATCAACAACCATGAATATCCCAATGGTGTTTCCAAGACTCTTAAATCCCTTCATATTCCAGAGTTCGGGTGGAAGGTCGGGCAAGCGAATCCAAATAGGCATTTCATCTACTCTTTCACAACTGGCGTCAAATAACGGGGTCCATAGTTTGAGCAGAACTGACATAGCATCAATATACCATGAGGATTTTAGGACCCACTCCGCATCCTCAACCTTTTTGAAGTTGAGCATGAACCAACCTTTTGTTAGGGTCTTTACCGAGGGTAGCTGATTTAGAGAGATGGACCATGAACTGGCTACCCATTCTGTGAGGGTATTGAGACAAAAATGACACCCATTTGCATGACCAACCACGATTGTGTCTGCCATTTCCACCACCTATGGTAACATGACATCGTCCCTGAGGGCCAAATTTAGAGCTTGACATGTCGCCTTTATGCAGGGGTATTTTCTTTGTTTTGTTGGGAGGACCTTTTTCCTCTTCTATGGGGCTTCAAAGAACTATGAAGGATCTTGTTCTATCTGATTTTCAACAAGGGGAGAAGGGTCTTTGAACCTTTCCATTTTGTCTGGTTGAGTGGATAGAGATCGATGAGGAGAGGCCAAAAAATTTCTTGAACTCAAAGAGGTGGACTTACCATATACTAAGCCCGATGAAGGTCATACCAGAACCAAATCCACAGTAGACAAGGAAGGTTCCAAACAGATTTGTGAGGGATCTGCCCGGATTAAAATAGCCTCTTGTATACCAGGAAAACTTGGGATCTTGGGAAAAAGAGAGTTTAAAGGAAGTATCCCCTTGAACGGTTCATCAGTAAGAACATTTTCTTTCGTGTTCCAAACTATCGTCTATTGATCCTGAGAAAAAAACTATGAAAGTGGTCCTGGTGATGGTAGAAGAAAAGGGGGAAAAGGAGAAGCCACAAACTCTAATCGAAGATCTACGCCTAAATTTGTCAAATCTAGTGCTATGAGGGGAGACTCGGGGTCAGGGAGGGTTATAGTTGCGACATAAGGTTTGGGAAGATACTTGGTAACTCCAATAACCCCCATGCCTTCCACTGTGGACAACGAAACTTAAGGGGGATTGGTAAAATGGCCAGCTGGCAGTTACCAGATCAGTTGTTCACCCATCTGGTCCCAGGAATAATCCACAATATCCTCCCCATCCATAGAAAAACCAAAAGGAAAAATCGTTCCCACCAGATAAAACCCCCAGAAAATACCGAGTAAAAGAGGAAATTAACTAAAGAGAGAGAGAGTGTCACTACCCTCCCATAGTGGACTGTGGTTGAACTCAGAGACATGTGGTTAGGGATTCCACATGCCATCAAGTTAAAAACTCCTTATATTCATACATCTAACATTTTATTAACTTAATATTATGTTTTGATTAATTATATATTTTAATGTGTTCATATTATAATAGTAAAAGTTAATATGCACGTTAAAATTAGAGAAGTTGATCATCAAAGACATTAAAACTACACCTCTTATTCGAAATCTTAGGAATTATGAGTATTATGTGTCAAACACATGCTGATGTCTTGAGTTAGAAGGTGATTACTATGATAAATTTGATCATTGTGACCAAAATTAAAGTGGATACCAAAAATTAATGGTTTTGATATTTCCTTGTCTGGTAGTCAATTATTCTTTTTCCACTAGCATCACGCCTACCTATA
>ML793178.1:87062-104057 GCA_009831015.1 Picea engelmannii
ATATATATATATATATATATATATATATATATAGATATAGATATATATATATAATAGAATAATTTGTTTTTCTAAAATTTGGTTGGCTAATATCTTTGAGGTCTTACGGCAAGCTTCACGTTATTCAATGTTTAGTATTAATGGACTTAATGATCCTCATATTTTGATCTAGTAGGTCTTTGTTGCAGCTAATTATATGACGATCACACTTAATGATCCTCGTAGTTTGATCCAACATTTAGTTTGATTCTTAATGACACTTAACTATGTAAATTGTATGCAAAGATATTAAAGAAATGAGCATCGTGTGAGCTATGTTTGGTACTCAAATGAATTTAAAGAAGTAGAATATTGATAACTCAATCTATTTTAATCATTAGATGTATGTTGGCCCTCGAACAAGTTTTGAGGAAACATTGGTCGGATTTGACCACTTTTGGACTTCAACAGGCTGGTAGAAGATGGAGTGCCCAGGCGGAGCTGAGATCATGGGATCTCACTTATTTTTTGGACCCAAAAAGAGGTTCATTAGGGTTTTTGTATTAGGGTTTGGGGATGTCGGCCCATGGGTTTACCCATGATTAGGCCTTTTGTAAGGGATGTAAAAGTATATATAGGAGGGATTGCAATGTAAAAGAAAGATATGTGTTTAGCTATGTGAAAAAGTCAAGTGTGCTTAGTGCAAGCGATGTAATGGGGGTCTAAGTGCAAGAGACTGTGTATGTAATGCTATGTGCGAGTTGGGTCTATGCCTTGATCTAATTTTGGGAAGGTGGATCTGGTGCTTAGTGCACAGATCACCTGTCTGGTGCGAAGCTCCGCTCTGTGGCTTAGTGCACAGGAGCCGATTAATGTAAGAGATTGAACCAGAATAATAGAAGAAGAAGCCATTGGTGGACGTAGCCCCACACTAGGGTGAACCATGTAAATTTTGTGTTGATGGTTTGCTTTGTGCTATGATATTTATGCTTGAATCTTCTTAGTGCATTGAATGTTATGAATGATAGATAGATCTATGAATGCTAAGTGAAAATTATATTTTGTTATTGTTACTGAGTTGAACTATACTTAGGGTTTGATCTGCGATGTGAATAATGCTAATATATTAATGAATGTTGTTCATGAGTACTCTGCGAAGTGTTGTAATCATAGATCTATGTTCCAGCTTGGTTACAGACACCTGAGTCCTGTAACCCCCCCTACCTCTACCTCGGGTGAGACTTCGCCTACTTCACAGGTGTTGCCGAAAGGGCTGGTAGTTAGGGTTTTGTTGGTGTGTTGAACCCCGGGTCTGCCCATGTGCCAACAAATGGTTCCGTTGTCGAGACCTAAAACTATGATTGTTGGGAACTGAAAGAAAAAAGAATCTATGTGCGTATATCTGTTGTTGTAGTGCGTAGGACTCTACTTGACTTGTGAAGATCTGTGCTAAGAAAGGGATCCGATTTGAAGAAAAGAGGTAAAATATTAAAGAGGTAAAGATTTGTGTTTTTGATAAAAGTAAGATAAGTGGAAATTTTTGTTTCGAAAGCATGAATCTAGGTATGTTTGATAGATTATGTCCCAGTCTGAAAGCTAGGGTACAATTAGAAGAAAGAGTTGATATGAATAAATTTGATAGAACTAGAGAAAGATATGTTATTCCTATGCATAGAAATAATTTTTGGACTAATAAGTGGATGCAGGAACCTAGAAAGAATTTTTCAGATTACAGGTCCAACACTATGATCCTAGTGCGCAGTACAAGAAAAATTGGCGAACTTATAAGAGAAAGAGAGGGTTGACACTATGTTATAACTGCATAAGATCAAGACATATTGCTAAGCAATGCCTTGGTACAGGTCCTATTTGTCTTTATTGTAAAGTTGTTGGTCATGAGGTTGAGGATTCCCAAAGATGATTGCTAAAGTTGAACAAATGAACATGAGTCAAGAGAATAAAGGCATGTTAGAAGATCAGAAAGAAAACAAATTAGAAATAATCTAGACTACATTAGTACAATTAAAAGAAGCAATGCATGATAATAAAGATGTCAATTTACTAGAGATCATGAAAGAAAAGCAACACATAGATACAAGAATTGGAGACTTCGACATAGATTGTGTCTTGGATGAGGAAACACAAGTGAATATTATGACAGAAAGCACTTGGGAAATTTTGGGAAAGCCTACTATAGTATTTTCATTGGGAAAAATAGGTTTATTCAAAGGAAAGATGAAAACCTTGTGTCGAAGAGTTACTAATGTACCTGTTATCATCCATGAAACATCGACAGAAGAAGAATTTGAAGTTATTAGATTTATTGAGAACATCGCCCCTTTCCCACTTTTGTTAGGAAATACTTGGATCAAGAAGGATCAGATAAGAAGGAAAGAAGAGGAAGAAGCCACAAAAAAGAAAAAGCAAGAACTAAGGGACTTCATAGCTAGAAAAGTAGATCAACTGATAAAAGAACAAAAGGATAATTTGAAGCAGCAGAAGGCAAGAGAATTAGTTGTCAGAGCGCAAGAAGGTTTGAAGGACCTATCCATGCAAGAAGAAAGTATATCCACCCAGGAATTAGTAAGGGAATGGATATTAACTTCAAACTCTTTGAGAGTACATCAGCATCACAAAGTCACTACGATAGGAGAAAATAAGAATAAAAATAGAAAAAAAAATTCATAAACAGTTAGAGAGACTCAGATTACAGGAAAGAAGGCAAGGAAACTTAGTAAGAATAAATCCAAGTTATAAAAGCTACAAGAAGTTACAGAAAATACTTCGCAGGAGGCAGATTTGCAGAATCTGAACCTCGCCCAAACAGTAGAACCACACAGAATGGGACTTCGCCCCAACGAAGCTATATGACCGTTGAATGTGCCCTGACCATTAGAACGACGCTCTAAACGACTAGGAAACACATACATGGACTAATGGACCGCGTTTGGGACGTTGAGATCGCACCATAATGGATGAATTTGCATTGATGGACGTCATCCTGCCTGTTACGATGCTTGCTTATTTAACCCATCTAACGCTGCACCGGGACCAAGTTTTTCTACCCGTGATTATCTGAGAACTGATTATGTGTCAAGATGTGTTTTCAGAACCTAGACATCTCCATCCGTTGTTTACCCCACTATCTGTGCACCTACCCTGAATTATTTGTTAAAAGTGAGAATGTCGGTCGAGCGCACTGAGCTAGAGAAGTTTTGAAGAAATTTATGGCCGATAAAGCCATGTCTGAAGGGATACAGGCATCGTCGACCAGGGGACTGCAGGCTTCCCCCTAGGCTGGACGTCATTCGATCCGTGTCAACTCCGCTACTGAGAAGTGAAGTAAGAACCACGACGATCTGGCTAATGCGAAGCAGATCTCGTCGGTCTTACTCGATTACATCCCACCTTTGGCCGACACGGTCAACCATGACAAAATCCCACGAGACTTCGAGTATACATTGATTACCGCATACATCCTGAAGGTGATATGTGTGGTTGGAAGCCAGTTGGGACAGATCCCAGCTCTGAAGAACAATTATTTCAACCTTGGAGACAGGAAGAGCTACGCGATGCTCCCACCACATAGATACCTAATGAAGATGATTGGGAAAAAATCGTGCATAGTCTCCTAGACTTGGATAAAGGAGCTTTCGTAGTCCACGATACTAAACGTCTAAAGATTACTCACTTTGGCCAACATCAAAAGGTTAACGCTTGTGTTAAAATCCTCTTGTCATTCTATCATGTAGGATACTTCTGGCTCAACAGGTGCATCACTGTGGATCCCGCGCTGATCCACCGAATCACAGGATTGAGCATGCAAGGACCCGACCCTCAATAGTTCTACCCAGAGAAGGATTCAGATCTCTCTCTGGCACAATGCATTAAGTAGGCATGTGACGAAGTGGTTAAGGGAAAGAGAGGCTACAAGGTAGACTCCATCTAGGATGGCGTAGTGCACCTAGCTTGCCAACTCATAGCTGACAAGCTTGTCAGAAAGAACCACCCCACGCAGGTCACCGGGTTCATGGTAGACCTCACCAGGAAGTGTGTGGAGGGGATGCAAATGAATTGGGAAAGATACCTCATCAACAAGCTCGAGAAAGACTATCGCGAAGCACATGATCAAGGGTACGAGTTCCATTTCAGTTGGTTGTTAGTGTTGATCAGATTTGTTGCTTGAAAAATGTAGGAAGGAGCGACCTTCCCAGAGATCGAACCGTTGGAACTGTTGGCCATGAGGTTCTCCACCTTGTGGTACACGAACAAGATGTCCAAGTAGTGGCAATCAAATGTGGTATTCCACACCTACTATCAGCAACTGAAGGTTTCCATTGAATCGGTCCCTCACATGACACCACAAACCTTGCATTAGTGCAAACCATTGGTTAAATTCCATGCAGATCGACATTTTATTTATATCACTACATGCAAGGATGAAAGAAAGGAGGAGTTACAAAAATATTATAAGTTGAACGATGAATATATGGAGGAGATCATGAAGGAGTGGCTGACAAAGTTCCTTGTACCGACCGAGGATGCAGAACTCTTTGACCCTGATATCATAGGAATCCCCTGGGTCACTTGTGTCGAGCACGTTGGAAAGACGAGTGCGAAGAAGAAGAAGGAAAAGGAGGAAGTCCATGATGTATAGACCGAGGAGGAAGACAAATCCTTGGAAGAAAGTGGACTTGGTTCACCCGTAGGAGGAGGAGGAGATGAAGTAAATCAAGGAGGGGAAGAAGAAGAAAAACAAGGAGAAGGCGAAACTACACCATTGAAGGATCGCCCTACCAAGACATAAGCATCAAAGAAGAGAAATGGTTCTCCGCAGAAACCTTCATCTAGAAAGAAGACTCATGCGAGTAAGCCCCAGATGGAGGCCAAACTCACAGAGGACGACATCGGTCTAGTCCATAGAGCAATGGAAGATGCGTCTAAGGACCTCTTTCAGAGATATGGAATGAATCAAGAAGAGTTGTACACAAGAGTTGAGAAAGAACTGAAGGAGATACAACAAGCCATTCAGTTGAGCCGTGCAGTGCCTACTGCACCCTCCTCATCAGAAACTGTAGAGTTGGGGGATGAGCCAAACCAACTTCGAAGACTAGAAGGTGCGATAGAGGCTCGGCTCTAGCGAGTTCAAGAAGAAGAGGAACAGGCTACAAAAGCCTCGAAGAAAGAAAAAGAAAAGATATTGGAGAAACTACTAGTTGCGTGGTACTGTGTGACCACTTAAGAAAACAAGAAAGACGAGTTTTGGGCGATGCTCGACAAAGATAAAGAAAAGATCCAGGAAGAGAAGGACCAACTACTCGTAGAGCATACTATAGTCAAAGAAGTAGTGAGCAACACACTTCGTTCTGTGCCAGGCTTGGCAGAGGAGGAACATGAGGTAGTCGAAGTTCAAGTGATGAAGCTCACTAAGGCCATTCAACAACTTCAAGCAAGGTTAACAAAGCTAGATATCCAAGCAGTTCCGAGCACTCCGTAGGAAGTGTGCAACCAAAGGGAGGAGACCGCTAAGAGCACAGTGCAAAGAATCAGAGCCCTCACCTCATAATGTAAGCAACTGAGTGACAAGAGTGCACAGACCTACAAATGCCTCATGGAAGACCCAGAGCTTAGGAAGTTGAAAGAGAAGCTACAAAAGGTGAAACAACAGGCACTGACAGTTCAAGCGCAGATGAAGTCACTCACTACGATCGGGAGAATGAAGAGATCACAAGAACATCCCGCAGACCAACAACAGATTACTGCCATCCAGAGTAGAGTAATGGAAGTGATGCAAAGGCTACAACCGATGCAGGAGGAAGCCTGCACAGTGTTTGAAGAGATCGAAGGACAAGGTTTGCAACTCGACCAAGTGGTTGCGATAGTGGAACAGAACCTGGAAGGGCCAGTGATAGAGAAAATGATCAAGGAGTTTGCTGAGCAGGAGGCTCAGGAAAAGTAGTAGGTAGAGGCATCTTGAGCTAAGATCGAGGCCTTTGAAGCAGCGTTGCCCAGATCTGAGTGACTCGGGACAAGTCACAGGTGAGTGTTGGGGGCTTGTTGGCCCTCAACCAAGTTTTGAGGAAACATTGGTCGGGTTTGACCACTTTTGGACTTTGACAGGCTGGTCAAAGATGGAGTGCCTAGGTGGAGATGAGATCGTGGGATCTCACTCATTTTGTGGACCCAACAATGGGTTCATTAGGGTTTTTGTATTAGGGTTTTGGTATGTTGACCCATGGGTTTACCCATGATTAGGCCTTTTGTAAGGGATGTAAAAGTATATATAGGAGGGATTGTAATGTAAAAGAAATATATGTGTCTAGATATGTGCAAAAGTGAAGTGTGCTTAGTGAAAGCGATGTAATGGGGGGCTAAGTGCAAGAGACTGTGTATGTAATGCTATGTGCAAGTTGGCTCTGTGCCTTGATTTGATTTTGGGAAGGTGGATCTGGTGCTTAGTGTGCATATCACCTTTCCGGTGCAAAGCTTGGCTCTGTGGCTTAGTGCATAAGAGAAGATGAATCTAAGAGATTGAAGCAGAATAATAGAAGAAGAAGTCATTGGTGGATGTAGCCCCACACTGGGGTGAACCACGTACATTTTGTGTTGATGGTTTGCTTTGTGCTATGATATTTATGCTTGAATCTGCGTAGTGCATTGAATGTTATGAATGATAAATAGATCTATGAATGCTTAGTTCTTTATGTATGATCAAATGTGTTAGAGATAACCTTTGAATGCTAAGTGAAAAGTATATTTTGTTATTGTTACTGCACGGAACTGTACTTAGGGTTTGATCTACGATGTGAATAAGGATAATATATTAATGAATGTTGTTCCTGAGTATTCTGCGAAGTGTTGTAATCACAGATTTGTGTCCCAGCTTTGTTATAGCTTGAGTCCTATAACCCCCCCTGCCTCTACCTCGGGTGAGACTTCGCCTGCTTTGCAGGTGTTGCTGAAAGGGTCGGTAGTTAGGGTTTTATTGGTGCGTTGTTGAAGCATTGAACCCTGGGTCTGCCCATGTGCCAACAAAATGATCCTCATAGTTTGATCCAACATTTAGTTTGATGATTAATGACACTTAACTATGTAAATTGTATGCAAAGACATTAAAGAAATGAACATTGTGTGAGCTATGTTTGGTACTCAAACACAATTATAGAAGTAGAATATTGATAACTCGATCTAATTTAATCATTAGATGTACAAGAATGGATGGGTTGATCCTATTAAACAAAAGAGAGAACTATATCGATGGCAACACTTAATGATTCTAGTAGTTTGATCCAACAGGTTCATGTTGTAGGTCTACGCATTCAAGGTAGCACCCTCGTAGTTTCATCCATCGTTTTCCGCATTTGTGGTCATTCTGTATTTTATTTTCTTCAACTCTCTCAAGGTTGGTTACCATGTCTTTCATTTTCTTCCACTCTCTCGAGTTTTGGCATGTCCAAGCAAGGCACTATCAGAGTAATTTTGGATTACTTGTAAAGATAAGGTCATTTCTAGCTTTCCTCTTTGTGTTCATTAGGGGTTTGGGTTTCTTGTGGAATGAAATAGAGCCTTGGAGATCCTATTGCGTGGTTTTTATACATAGACAAGGTATTCAGAGATACAAAGAAGGTATTCATAAAAGAGAGGGTGCGGTAAGCAATCTATCACATAGCAATGGACATGGAAGAAAATATTTTTTTTCTTTGGCCATGAATTTACGCTTTCAATATATTTTACTAGTTTTGTGAAATGAGGCTCATAAAACCCTAGTTTCATACCCTTTTTCTGACTGTAGAGTTATACAGTCATATTTCTTTCTATTATTTTTTTTCTTTGTTTCTTCCATTAAAAACTTTTAACCAACTAAAAGCAATTGTAATATATTGATTAGTAATTTTATCTTTTGAAATATATTCATGTGCATAATGTATTATACATGTTTATGGATTTTAAACTTTTAATTTGTTTATATAAAGTAATTGAAATTGTTAGCACCAAAAGTCACCCCTGGATTGCGGCAGGGGTAAGCCTGATACCCATCAATTTGTATGTCACAATGAAATGATTTAATGGTGGCCTAATGGATGCAGACTCGAGATATATCACTTTAACTCAGAAGACTGGGCTATTATGCATAAGCAGGTGAGGTTTTGGTCTAACTTCAGTCAGTGATTTGCTGTAAAAGGTGAGTAGGGGGAATAACTGGTGAGAAGATGTAAGGGCCTGCTATGGACCTCCGATGTTCCATCATCCTAAGGAAGAAAAGCTTCGAGAATGAGATCCTCTTGGACTCAAAGTTTCAGACATTAAGATATGTCTAAATGACACAACTACAACAACACGATGATCAAACCTACATCACAATGCTGCTATAATAGCTTGACTAGATCCTCCAATTCTGAGCTACTCAGTATAAGAGGGGAAAAGGTAACACAAGAAACTGATTAAAACTGGTGAAGATATTGCAGTGATCAAACTTGCATTACAACAACACGACCACCCTCGACTAGATCCTCCAATTCCAAGTGTTTTAACACAAAGTTTACAAAGAGATGGAAATAAGTTGACTTTCATTAAACAAGAAGTCTCAAATACATAGCATAACCAGAGAACCAGAGGCCTTGTTAAAACTTTACAGTCGAGAGCTTAGCTCAACCATCGACCCTAACAAAATGGCAAAAATGCCTACAAATACTTAGAACTGGCTCCCCCTCTAAAGGCACGATCACATCATGAGTTTAAGGCTTTGTGTTGGTGAGTTTCTCTGTCAGGCTGTGCATGCAGACGATGGTTAGACTACCCATGCAGTCTTCTGTCAGATGTGATCTCTGTCAAACTGGATTGACAATCTTCTTCCACAATTTATCTTTCTCCGGTCTTCTATTTATGGAAGGAGATGATGTTTCACCCACCATCCTTTTTTTCATTAAATACTTCATCGGGATCGGAGAGTCCCAAGTCAATTCTGCATCTAAACAATGTGGTGGCCTTACCTTTGGTTGTTTGCTGCTTTGTTGAACTACTACAAGGGGACCCAGACGACATATGTGAATGAGGATCTAGTGGGTGTGGACGATGAAATCGATGTGGAGGTGAGACGAGAGGTGCCCATGTGGACATACGTGGAATATGGAAGGTGACAGGGAAAGCATGGGTGGCGGAAAACATGTGTACCATGCTGAGACAAGTTAGAGGTGAAGTGGCATGAGGTGATGATGTGGGGGCAGATGAGAGGACGCAACAATAGGTGGGATGAGACCATCTTCCCAGGAGGAGGTGAGCGGTAAAACACCTGGTAGGAAGTGATAGGTGGTAATGATAAGGGGACTATGGCCTAGCAGTGAATGGAGTACAGGTGTAGCATAGTGAGACGAGGAGGGAGAGAGGGCGATGTGATGGGCAGAGGTGAGAGACGGAGTGGGGGATAGATGTCACCGAGAGGCGGGAGTGGTAAGAGGTGGTGGTAAGTGGTCCACTCGGAGGGGGTAGGCAGTGGTAAGAGGTTTTAGGAGGGGGGGGATCTGATACGACTCCTACATCATAGATTTAGGTGCACGGATTTCGGCTATCTAGATACACACGTCACTTAGTGTGACGTTTCTGCGCACAGAAACTTAGGATAAGTGGGGTTTTAACCCACTTCTTTCCATTTTTTTGCCAAAGGGGTCCATTTCTTATGAAAACACCCCCCTTACAAATTAATGTGATAACATTAGGCTCCATGGCAGATGGCTTGCTCCCTGTGAGATGCCAAGAACTTTTCTGCAGTTTCAGTGCCTTACTGTTGGGGTATGGAGTCGCTTATTAAAACCGAAAAACAATTAAGAAAACAATATTTACAAAGACATGGGAGATGCTCATAGCTCAAATAAAGAACTTCTTCAGAAAATACCCATTTACAAGGCCATTAAAAACTTCCTCACCCTCCAAATCCTGCAACCTGTAAGTATTATTTACTATGGGCTTCAAATTTACTATGTTTTCCCTTGTCTTGTTTGGGTGCATCCCATTTAAGCACTAGATCTCCCAGCTCGAAATATTCTTTTCTCACTTTTTTGTCAAAGGCTTGCTTGATCCTTTGTTGACGGTCATGAGATCTATCCATCACCCGCTCTCTGGTCTGCTGGGCTTCTACCAGTTGATGGATTCTTCTGATCATATTGTTAGGCTCTTCTTGACAATCCTGAAATAATTTCGCTACAGGTAGGGCCACCTGAGAAGGAAAAACTTCTTCTGTCCCATACATGAGTTGGAAAGGGGAGATTCCTAGGGACCTCTTTGTTGTCACTCGATCATCCCATAGATCGAATTTGAGCTTTGAATCCCATGCCTTCTTATTGTCTTCTAACAGTGTTTTAATGAGCTTGATCAGAATTTTGTTAGAGGACTCTGCCCATCCATTTCCTTCGGGATAATAGGGAGTGGAGTGGATTAATAAATTCCCAAATTGCTCACAGAATTTGATCAATGGCTCATACTTGAAGGATGCAGCATTATCAATGATGATTCTGTTTGGACAACCAAACCTTGCCATAATATTTTCAAGAAAACCAATGATCACTTTGTGTGAAGCACTCCTGGAGGGAATAGATTCTATCCATTTGGTGAAATAATTTGTTGTAGTTAAGATCCACCTGTCTTGACCACTTGAAGTAGGATGAATTTCCCCAATGAAGTCCAAACCCCATTGTTGAAAGGGTCCTAAAGCTACTACCGGCTTTAGTGGCAGAGATTTGAGCTGTTGCTTTCCTGAGAATTTTTGACATTTGATACAGGCTCTGATTTTTTCACAGACATCAGTGAATAAAGTGGGCCAGTAGTACCCATCCCTGAGGATTTTGTAGGCTGTGGTCTTCCAGAAATGGTGTCCCCTACGTAGGCTGCTATGGAAATCAAACATAAGTTTTTGGGCCTCCTATGGGTTTATACATCTCATAAGAACTCCTAGAGGGTCTTTCCAATACAAGACCTAGTCAATAAGGCAATACCTAACTACTTTGAGCTTTAAATATCTTGCCTTACTTTTTCCCATACGATCAGAGGGCCTCAACTCCTACAGAAAAAACATAATATATTTATACCAGGTGCATTCTGCCAAAGGGGGGCCATCCTGAGAACTCTTTTCAGACAATTCAACCCACTGATCTTCTGAGAAAACATTGATGGAGTTAACCCCCAAAGATTTGCAATTAGATTCAACCAACAACTTGGCTAAACCTTGACCTTTAACTAGTTTGGTGGGATTTATTTCTAGATCAAATTCAAGGATTTTGGCAATCCATTTGCTCCTTCTCCCATCTATGTCTGGTTGAATGAGAATGTCCTTCACAGAAGTTAAAGGGACATATGTAATGATTTTTGAATGCAGAGCATATACTCTGGAAGCTTTGAGAGATTTCACTAAGGCATAGACCTGTTTCTCCATGATGTCATATTTTATCTCAGGGTCCCTCAATGCTCTGTTGAAAAATGAAATAGGCTACTCCAGGCCTTCAACATTTTTCTGCAACAAAACCTCTGCCATTGTATCAAAAGAAGCAAAGGAAAAAATCAGAAAATCCTTGGAATAATCGGGGCTGGTTAGCATAGGTGCTTTAGTTAGTGCCTTTTTAATCCGGTTGAAGGATTCTCTGGGATTAGTAGTCCAATTTACTTCATTCCCCTTCCCGAGCATGGCTGTGATATGTTTCATCAATTCAACAAAATTTGAAACAAACCTTCTTTAAAAATTAATTTTGCCCAAGAAATACTGAACTTCTTTCTTGGATCTGGGAAGTGACAAGGCTTGAATAGATTCTACCCTGCTTGGATCAATTTTGACCCCATCAGTTGATGCTATGTGACCCAGTAATTTCCCTTCCTTCATGGAAAACAATGATTTCTTGGGATTTAGGGAGAGGGAAAACCTTCTGCATTTTAAGAAGACTTTTCTCAAATGACAACAGTGTTCTTTATCAGATCTGGAAAAGACTGTGATGTCATCCATGTAGATGACTACACATTTATCTATTTCCCCAATGAAGGATATGTCCATGGCTCGCTGAAAGGTCGCTCCTGCATTCATCAATCCAAAGGGCAGTTTGGCATACATGAATGTACCCCAAGGAGTGGTGAAGGTTGTCTTTTCTCTATCTTCAGGAAGGACAAAAATTTGATTGTAACCAAAAAAAACGGTCAATCATGGAAATTATGGATGCACCTGTTACCCTCTATAGTATGTGTTCCATCTTTGGCATAGGGTAGTTGTCCTTCTTTGAGCTCCTATTCAGGTTTCTGAAATCGACACAAAGTCTAATTTATCCATTCTTTTTCCTTATCGGGACCAAGTTAGCCACCCATTCAGAATATCTTAAAGGAACAATGATTTGGGCGTCCAACAACTTCTTTACCTCTCTTTCCATAATAGGTAACATCATAGGATTTATTTGTCTTAATTTCTGTCTAAATGGCTTGGCCTCTTATTTCAATGGGATCTTGTGCTCAATAATGCTTGTGTCGTATGTTCTAAGATCCTCATAAGTCCAGGCAAAAACATTAGCAAATTCTCCTAATATCTCACCATATTCGTCCCTCTGCTTCTTTGACAAGATACTTGACAACTTGACACATTTGGGATTCTCCTCTGTACCAATGTTGTAGTCAACCACATCGGCATCCTCATTTGAGATTTTACCCTTCACTGCCACATCATTCCTGTCAAAAAGCCTTTCCAAAGGAACTATTCCCTTTGGGATGTGATTGCTGGGTAGTTGGACAATGTGATGATTAGCGATATTTTTCAAGAAAACATCAACCTGAGGATCTATGTCAGAGTCAGGATCTTGATCGATGTGTAATTCTGAAAACTCATCCACAGTTTCTAGGAACCTTTTGATTTCAATATCATCCTCAAATACCTTCCAATGCTTGACATTGTCAGGTATAGAGGGTCTGTATTTTACTTCTATATCATACCTGAGCTTGGGTGGCAGAGGAACTCTGAAATTGCTTGCTGAAACAACCAAGGAGTCAACCATGACATTTTCTTCTCTGGGCACAAAAGAAATGTTGAAAGCTGAGAAAAAACTGTCAATGAGGTCCCATACTTCATTTATGTAACTTTTGAGCCGAGGGTGTTTGGCCTGGTAAATACTTCTGATTTGCTGCACAATCAACTCAGCATCTCTAAATATAGCTATTTCCTTGATCCCCATGTCTTTTGCAGCTCTCAAGCCCAAAACAAGAGCTTCATACTCTGCCACATTATTGGTAGCTTCAAATTCTAATTTGTATGACAAAGATATGGTTTCCTGAATAGGGGAAACAAAAACTACCCCGAAACCAACACCTTCTCTAGAAGAAGATCCATCAAAGAAAATTTTCCATACAGAGGTGATCGGGGAAGAATCTTCATAGGGGGGAATGGACTTCATGATCCCAAGAAGAGGCTCAGGGGCATCTGTGAGCTGCAATAAGATGGATCCCAAATCAGTATCAAGGGTGAATATAGGATGATTAGTGGGGTCTGCCTCATCACTGACAATGTAGGCCAGATGAGCTTCTCTGTACAATCTTCTATGCTCCCCTCCAAAGACTGGAATGGTTGCATATGTGAGGTCCATCTGCAACATTCCCCCAAGTCTTTTTATCCAATATATTGACAATAACATGCCGAATTTGGGGGGGGACATCAGCCACCATAATGTCCATAACCACACTTTTCATAGGCAGCTGAAACAAGGTCACAACTAGATCTTTGATGACCGCAAGGCACTGCACCCTCCTAGAGTCAAAGGAATACAAGTCATGGTAATATTTTTTGACTTCCAGCCCGAGGTCTTCCATGAAATCTCTGGGCATGAGGTTATGGGATGCCCCAGAATCCATCATACAGTTATGCAATACCTTATCATGTATGTTCACTGATGTGTAGAAGGGAGGGGATGAATCATCTCTATCTTCTACCATAGGGATTAATATGACCTTTGTATTTTCATCTTGGAGGTTCACTGAATCTGTAGAATGGCAGGATGGCTCGAACTGCAACAATTTAGAGAGGGACCTCTTGAATCTTCATGTTTGACTAACTCTGAAAGGGGCACATGAATTTTGATTTTTTGAATTTCATGCTCAAGGTTAAAGGAGGAAGGAGGCTTCAGAATTTCCCTCACTTCTGGGACATGGTCTTTGGCTATTGGTGAGGGATTATGAGCTTTCTTTTCCTTGTTGTTGTTTGCTACATCTTTAGCAGGTTTCTTTGCTCTGGAAGGCTGATCAGGGATGTCCGACTTCCCTTCTTTCTTCTTAGACCCAAGGTTGTATTTGTTTGGACTATTACTGGTCTTCTCCCCCTTACTCAGCTCATTTACTTTACTGTTCATGAGGAATTCCTCGTATGCAGATTGAGTTAAATGAGGAAATGGAGAGGTATCTCCAATACAATGAATTTCAAGGTCAAGCTCTTATTCTTCCCTTCCCTCATCAATAACAAGGTTATTTTGGAGAGGAGATTGAATTTTCTGATCATTTCTATCCCTGTCCCTTTGTTCCCTTGGCATAATTTGAGGAGCATTGTTGTTCGGCCTCCTGAAATTACCTCTAATGTCAATGTTTTGTGGATTTTTGTATGTCTTCTTCCATTCCATTTTCATCTTCTACATCTCTGCAAATAGGGAATTTACCATTTTGGTCAATTCATCCACTTGAGGGTAAGATACAGAAGAACCAGAGGTTGAGGCCTCAACTCTTCCTTTTCCCTTGTCTTTGTCAGATTTTCTTTTGAGCTTGTCAACTGCCAACACATTGGATTCTACTTCCAGGGCTGCATCTTGCATGTTATCCAAGGAAGTAGCTCTACTTTCTCTGAGAAGGAGGCATAAATCGAGGTCAAAAGCACTAGCATAAGTGATTTTGGTAGGGGATTCTTTGGGTTTTATCTCAACAAGGATCTTATTGTACATCTTATTGAATCGTTTGGAGAAGTCAGTGACAGACTCTCCTTCCTTTCTCTTCAGGGACCCAAACTCTATGATATAATACATAAAATATTTTTTATCTCCCCACTGCCTCAGGAAAATATCGTCTAGAGCTTCAATCCCAGCAATAGATCCAGGGGTCAATTCCCTAAACCATTTCCTAACCTCTCCATCAAGGCTCTGGACAAAAAATCTCATCCAAACATATTCGTTTTCAATGTTCAGATTGTCTGCATAACTGTAGAAGGCAACAAGGTTCTCTTCAACAATTATGTCTTCCTCTCCAGTGAACTTAGGCATGTATTTTAGGTAATCTCCAGTAGGGAGAGCATTCATGGGCTGAGGTAGGACTAGGGGGGCATATCTTGCAGCCACTATGGCATCCATTCAATTTCTAGGGGGATTAACACCTGCCATAGGGATATGAGGTGGAGGATAATTAGGTGGAGAAGGGGTTAGGACAGGGGAGGCTGGAACTGAGCTTCCTGGGGGAAAGGGAAACAACAGAGGATTTGAGGTAAAGGTCACAGGGCTGGGGGGAGCAGAGGCTTCTCTTTCCTCCAAATCAGTAACTCTAATAGGCAGAGGGGTGGTAAAGCCTGGGGTAGAAAAATCTTTTGAATTTCTAGGTCTAGACCAGGCTACAACATTAGGGGAGATAGGAGTGACAAAGCTCTCTCCCTCCAATCCAAGACTAGGAGATAGGAACACTCCCAAAATTTAAAATTTGAGAAACTCCAACAAGAGGTTTGATAGGAAAATGAAAAGTGGATATCAGATTTTCTAAAGGAGGGCAATGACAATCATCAGAAATACCTGGCTCAGCAGTAGAAGTGCCTTCTCGAGGGGCCTTTCCCTTTATGATATGTTTCTTTGGATTTTCTTTAGGTGTTGCTAAAGGCAGCTGGGGAGTAGACCTCGTATGCCTGCCTCTGGAATCCACAACTGAAACCGTGAGGTCACCAGTGGAGTCATCACAATGAAGTCACCATAGTGGAGTTACCAGGTGCACAGTTGAAATCTTTGATGTACTAAGCTCCGATGCACCTTCAGAACCAGTAAGCTTTGTCATTCAATCCTAGGGAAAATATTCAACTTCGTCCCCGACAATGACGCTATAAATTTTAGCACCAGAAGTCCCCCATGAATTATGGTAGGGGTAAGCCTGATACCCATTAGTTTGTATGTCACAATGAAATTATTTAATGGTGGACTAATGAATGCATACTCGGGATATATCGCTTTAACTCATAAAATTGGGCTAGCATGCATAAGCAAGTGAGGTCTTGGTCTAACTTTAGTCAATCATTTGTTGTAAAAGGTGAGTAGGGAAAAGAACTGGTGAGAAGATGTAAGGGCCTGCTATGGACCTTCGGTCTTCCAGCAGCCTAAGGAAGAAAATATTCGAGAATGAGATCCTCTTGGACTCAAAGTTTCAGACATTAAGGTATGTCTAAATGACACAGCTACAACAACACGATGATCGAACCTACATCACAATGCTGCTATAACAACTCGACTGGATCCTCCAATTTCGAGCTACTCAGTATAAGAGGGGAAAAGGTAACATAAGAAACTGATCAAAACTGGTGAAGATATTGCAGTGATCAAACTTGCATCATAACAACACCACCACCCTCGATTGGATCCTCCGATTCTGAGTGTTTTAACACAGAGTTTACAAAGAGATGGAAAGAAGTTGACTTTCATTAAACAAGAAGTCTCAAATACATAGCATAACCAGAGAACCAGAGGCCTCATTAAAACTTTACAATTGGGAGCTTAGCTCAACCATCGACCCTAACAAAATGGCAAAAATGCCTACAAATACTTAGAACTAGCTCCCCCTCTGAAGGCGCGATCACATCATGAGTTTAAGGCTTTGTGTTGGTGAGTTTCTCTGTCAGGCTGCACATGCAGACGATGGTTAGAATGCCCATACAGTCTTCTGTCAGACATGATCTCTATCAGAATGGACTGATAGTCTTCTTCCACAATTTATCTTTATCCGGTCTTTTATTTATGGAAAGAGATGATGTCTCACCCACCATCCTTGTTTTCATTA
>ML793178.1:110253-149186 GCA_009831015.1 Picea engelmannii
AATAGAGAAAATTATAGGGTGGGTGGGGGGCATTAAGTCAAAGACCCTATGTTCTTTTTGTTATACTTAGCCTAATTTTTAAGTCCTTCTCGGACTCACGGACTCACTCATATACTCCCTCCTTACTCTCCACCTTACCTTACTTCATGTTCACTCCTTCAATGCCTTAGTTTATTTTTTTTAATATTTGATTACCCCCCTAACCTCTTTGGTCGAACTCACTCACCCATACCCACACCCCCTCACCACCTCTTCGGTCAAAGTCACTCACCCACACCCACACCCACACCCCCTCTCACCCCCTCACCACTCCACACTTAGAGAAATTTCTAAGTCCTTTCGGACTTTCAGACTCCCTTACCCTCTCACTTCCCTTACTCCCTCACCCCGAAAGTACGCTGCCTACAAACTATCCCCTACCTCACCCTACGTCACCCCCTCACCTCTACTCCCCTCATTTCCTCCCTTCCCTAACTACCCTTTCCCTCCCCCCTCTCTAGTTCAACCCTCCTCCCATACTTAACCCATTAACCACCTATTTTATAACTTAATTTCTTTTCACAACCGATCATATTTTTACATGTTGCAGCCTGAGGAGGAATGGCACATGGCATCCAATAAAATGTTGACACATGGAAAGTTTATGAGAGTGACGAATGTCACACTCTTATTGGGTACATATGGCAGATTTTTGACCTTTCATACGAAGACATGTGGCATCTCATCATTTGTGACATGTGATAGCTTATTGGGTGATGACACATGGAGAATTTTGAATGGCTGACTCATCAGTGACACTCTTATTGGGTACATATGGTAGATTTTTGACCTTTCATACGAAGACATGTGGCATCTCATTGCTTTCAAATTTATATCCAAATCACATGGTAATGGCTAAAAGGAACATGTAGGTAGTAAAATAGGAATGAAACATCAATAATTTTGATGATCTAGGTGGATATCGGTGGCCACCCACCTATTCCAACTGGCTTAAAACAGTTTGTTGACAATTTACTATTTTTATCAGTCCCAAACTTTCGGGGCCATTTTGAGGGCCTAAACGACGTTTTTTCACGATCGAGAACCTCAATGACACCGAAATTCCTTGATTGAGCTCCCAAAATGAAGCTCCTCGTTGATACCTTTCTAATGAGCTATCGTTCACCCCCAAAAAATATCGTATGCCAAAGTTATGCCCCCGGGACGTTGATGCACCAAACTACCCAAAACGGGGTCCACAAAACTGTTGGCTTTTCATCTTCTGGGGATAGGGTTTTGGATTTTATTTATGTTAAAAATTCCTTTGGAGCCTCATTGTAACAATCGTCTTCTTGTGAATCAGAGTATCCATCCCATCACTTCTTGGAGATAAGCTGCCACCATTCTAGTGAGTCTTTCAATATATATTTCTATAGTTTTGTACATTTCGCTCATTAATAGAAATTGTGTATTATTGTATCTCTGTGTTTATGGTTATTTTCAGTGTTTCATGGAAACCTGCACAAGAGACCTAGCTAAATCATACACAAACAAAGCTTATCAAGAAAAGGAAGAGCGATACAATATGAAGAATGAGAATCAATGTATATTATGATCTGTTCAATGAGTGAGTGATATTCACTCATATAGGCAATGACATCCTATCTTAGGAATGCATGCATAATAATTATGGTTTAAAATTAGAAAGTCTAAAATAGAACTAGTCAATTAACTCCCACTGAACTATTTTGCCGAAAATAAAAATTTCTCCAACACCCCCTGAACATCGCTATGGAGTAAAAAAAGAGTCTTGAATACTAGGCCATCTTAGGTACTCATGTACAATGCAACTAATGAACACTGAATGAAAATGAGGAAATAGGGAAAACCATGTGGGAACAACCCCCCCCCTCCCCCCCAAAAGACAATGCATCAAAAGAAGAAAAGGCAGCTGCTAGGCAATTGTGTTATTCACCGTAAGACGATCCTGCAAAGTATGAAACTTCTACCTAGTGAAGGTCTTGGTGACTATGTCGACAATCTATTCAGAGGAAGGACAAAAATGCAAATCAATAATCATGTCATGTACTAAATATTTGATGAAATTCATGTGGACCTCAATGTGTTTGGTTCATTGTCGTTGTACTGGATCTTTGCAAAATCTCAGTGTACTCTGATTGTCACACCATATGATAGTTAGACAATGAAACTGGATACCAATATCCATAAGGAAGTTTTGAATCCAAAGTGTGTGAATGACACAGTTGACTACTCCTCTGTACTTGGCCTCTGCGGAAGATAAATAAATGGCTTATTTCTTCTTACTTGACTAGCAAATTGGGCCTGACCCCAAATCAAGAGCAGGGATGATTTTAAGGATGGAAATTTATTTTAAAATGTAGAAATCTTGGTGAATCTTACTAATCCTTCATATGCCAACTATAAATGTTTGACAATATGTTTGTAAAAATATTCAAATTTCTAAGGATTTTATATAGTTTGTATAAAATTTTGGCAATTTTTAAGGTAAAATATCTTTATCCTATATAATTTGGGCAAATCATTTTTAGAATAGTGAATCATTTTTTGGGAAAAACCATGGAAAATTAGCCCATCAACAAAATTTATCCCCTAAAATCATCCATGACCGAGAGTGTACTAGGACGTGGACTTGCAACTTGTGCTATCACCAACCCAATATGAATCTATGAAGCCTATGAGATCTAATTCATAACCAGCTGCATAGTGAATCCCATAACTCATGGTTCCCTGAACATATCTAAGGATGCACTTGGAATCCTTCCAGTGCAGATCATGGGGTTCCTGCATGTATCTGGAAACTGATCCTACCGCATATGAGATATCTAGACAGGTGTGGGTGAGATAAATAAGACTCCCCACCAACTGTCGATACAAAGTGTTGTCCACTAATGGTGTATCCCTGCCATCCTCAAGTCTGATTCCAGATAAGAAGGGTGTAGGTGCAGACTTACAGTATGTCATGTGGAATCTATCAAGAATATCCCTAACATACTTAGCCTGAGAAAGTTTGATGCCAGAAGCATCCTGACTAATCTCAAGACCAACAAAGAAGTGTAGTGGACCCATGTCCTTCATAGAGAACCTTTCATGAAAAATATCTTTGACCAAAGCAATGGCTGAAGCAAAGCTACTTGATCCGAAAAAGATCTTTTAATGACTATGGTTGAGTTTTTAATTGCATGCACTAATTAACCATTTAAGAAGCTGAATGAAAGAGGATGAATTTAATGAAGGAACATAGAATCCATAAAATAGTATATAGATCTGAACTAAATAAATAAGAACAACAAACCATAACAAGAGAAGTGATAATGGAGTTTGGCACAAAATTGTCTACGTCTCCGGGCCTTTGTCTTAGTGGGGGAGGCTTCTTTATTTCTGTTAAAATCTCAAAAATTACATCGCATCAGTGCCATTAGGCTACAAGACTGATCTGGTCATGTTATTCCAGATCTCTAGAACCCAGCAGAAGAAACGACATGCAAAATGGATGACCGGAGCTTCCAGAAATGACCCACAAGTGTCTACTCCTCAACAACTTCCCTGCATAAAAATGGCTTTGGCTTGGCTTCCCTTCAGAAAAAATCTACTCTGACTATCCTTTATGGACTCAAACATGCTTGTTCTTATATATCTAAAGTTGGTTATCCATCCCCAACTTCCTCCCAAAATCTGGGCTCAAAAAGAGCCCAATATCTCCCAATAATGGCCAAAATCTCCATTTTTTGGGCATAATATTAGTCAAAATCCACTCTGTAATGTTAAAAACCCACTTTTAACCCAAAATATAGAGTATCCCCTTCTAAAAGGGTGCACACCCCCTTTACCAGGTCGTATGGGGCCACATGGCCAAGTGCCAGCGCTCCAAGTGCTTAGGCGCCAGCCCCCTTAAATGTAGCCCCTGGTTTTGGGGCGCCATTCATGTGATCTGGGTTGATCTGCCCCTTGGGCATGCCCAAAATTATCCCTTGGGTGCACACCCATCATGAAACCTCTTGTTGGGGCTTACCCCTAGCCCCCTTGCGCCCTCCTTTGGACATTTGAACCCAAAACTATAGAAAAGTGGGTTTTTTTCACCAATTTGACTCTGGCAGGTTGGTATTTGAACTTTTCCAAAGACTTGGAGCTAGCCGTGGGTCAGACGTTCGAATCCCATGGAACCCCAAGTAATTTTAACATGCCAACCAGTAGTGAAGTTCCATGTGGCTGCCCATGTCTGGGCCATGTGGCACTTATTCATTTGCTAGTTGACCATTGACTTTTGCCATAGAAGAATCTGATTGTTGTGCTATATTTTTCACATCCGGAGTCTGTTTTGATAAAGTAAATATATGGCTGAAATCGGGAGAACGATACGGGTGCAATGGCATTGGTTTTGTTGAATTCTGAGAACTTTCATTTTTGAGCCTTTTTGAGCCCTATCAGGCTCCTGGATCCGATTTTGGATCACTACCAGTGATCAAAACATCATCAACATAGAGTACTAAAATCATCACATAGTTAGTAGTGCTCAACATGTAAACATTGGAATCAGATTTACATCTAACAAAATCATGTGAAAGTAAGTAAGAATCCATATTTTCATACCATGATCTAGGTACCTTATTGAGGCCATAGAGAGACTTCTTCAGTCTGAATACTAAAGATGAGTTATGAATGAACCCCTACAACTGGTCTATCTAGATCTCCTCTAAAAGGTCACCATGAAGAAAATCATTCTTCACATCCATCTGGTGAAATTCCCATCCTTTGGTTGCTGCAATGGCTAGAGCAAAGGGAATGGAGTCCATATTTTCTATAGGAGAAAAGGTCTCATCATAATATATCCCATGAATCTACTGAAATCCTTTTGCAATTAATCTAGCTGTGTACCTGCTCACCTGACCATTTTCTGCTCTCTTGGTCCTATAGACCCATTTTCATGTGACAAGTTTCCTCCCTGGTGGAAGTGGAACTAGATACCAAGTCTGATTCTCTAGGAGAGAGTCATGCTCCTCCTGCATGGTTGCTTCCCATAGTGGATTGCCAACAAACTGACTGTAGGTATGTGGATTAGAATATTGAACCATATAGAAATGCATGGAAATCATTTTTTCAGAAGCTGGAAGTACATGTGAAGGTTCCACATGATGAGATCGATTCCTCCTCGAATCCAATGGATTCCCTGTAAGGTTTCCTGCTTCCTAAAGTATGGAATGTTACCACTTGGTCATTTTTTGAAGCTCTGATGTTAGCTCCTCATTTGGCTACACTACCTGCTCATTTGCATGTAAGAAATCCTCTAAATCTGTGTCTGAATATGTAGCATCCGAGTGTGTGGAATCATCATCTCTGATGTCTAGAACTGATGGAAGCACAATAGTCTTTGCATGCTGCACTGGAGGTTCATGCAAATGAATCTCCTCAAACTAAACACTGTGCTCAATGATGAGTCGGTTTGTAGAGGCATGAATCAATATGTTCCCCTTCACATCATCTAGATATCCCACAAATATGCAAGGTGTGCTCTATGGATCTAAGGATTTCCTCTTTTCAGAAGGAACATGTGCCCATTCTCTAGATCCAAAGATGTGGAAGTGTGTGACATCTCATTTTCCACCTGTCCAAGCCTCAAAAGGTGTCATATCCTCAACAGATCTGTAAGGTGCTCTGTTCTATATGTAAGCAACACATTTAAGTGCCTCAGCTCAAAAATTTTAAGGAAGTGATCTTGCATGCAACATACAACTGGTCATCTCCTTGAGAGACCCGTTCTTCCTTTCATCAAATCCATTATGTTGTGGAGTGTATGGAACTGTCTGCTACAACTAGATACCAACTTCATGACAAATATTCTAAACATCTTTGTTGATATACTCCCCCCCATTGTCTATATGAAGGATCTTGATTTTCTTCCTAGTTTGTGTCTCTACTAGAGCTTTGAAGTCTTTGAGTTGCTCAAAAACTTCAGACTTTTGTCTGAGAAAATAAACCAAAGTATAGCGTGAGTAATCATCAATAAATGTAAGAACATACCTTGCTTTGATGATGGATGGATGTGGAAATGGACCCATGAGATCATTGTGAACAAGCTCCAAGAAAGAGGAGGCTCTCCTTGCCTTCCCCTTTTCAAAATTCTCTTCAGGATGCTTTCCAAGAATGCATCCTTCACAAACCCCTTCAGAAAAATGAATGTATAACAAGCCTTTGAACATTCCTTGCTTGGAAATTTGTTGCATGTAACTAAAGTTTAAATGACAAAATCTCTCATGCCATACTCTACTACTATCATTAGCATGTGTAAGTAGAAAAGAGGAGTCATATTCAGTAAACTTAGTGAACTTATACAACCGTGAATTGTGATCTACCTCACCAACTGCAATAATGGAACTATCATGCATGTTAAGTACAATCATTGAATCTGATGTGAATTCAACCCTTTTACCTATGTGAGTGATCTAGTAAACTGAGAGAATATTTATAGAAATATTTGGGACATGTAAAACATTCTCAAAACTTCCATTAGGGAATTCCACTCTTCCCTCTCCTGCAACTGCTATTGGAGCATCATCCCCCATGAGAATAGGAGGTCCGGAGCATGAACTCAAAGAAGTAAACACTTCCTCTTTAGCTTCCATATGATGTGATGCGCCAGAATCTATAATCCATGAATCAGATGAGGAATTAATTGCAACCAGAGCATGATGATTACCTTTCTTAGGCACATGGTATTCTTCCTTATTCTTCTTGGCTCCTTAAAGAATGAAGTCTCCAAGGTTATTCTTCTGAAGTTCCTGTGTCATAATATCGATCTACTTCTTCATGCATGTGGATTCTTCATGATTCAATTTATTGCAATATGTGCACTGCTTTCCCTTCTTCTTATTCCCTTTGGAATTTGAATAATCTTTGGAACCTGAAGAATCCTTGAAGGGTTTGGAATATCCCTCCTTCTTTGACTCTAGATGTAATAGCTCCTTTCGTTTCTACTTCAATTTCTGATTGGATGACCCTTTTCCATCATGCATGGTGAGTGCATGTTCTTTGGGATATTTCATGAGGCCCATATGTATGAGTTTTGTCTTCTCTTGTGTGAGAGACTCAATGAACTGAGCCATCGTAGCCCTTTTCCAATTTGCTCCCAAAAGACATATGCCAGAATGGAAATTGGAGACATGTAGAACGTATTCTGGTCCTAGATTGGCCAAGATTGTTAGAATAAATTGTTTCTCTTGTGTAGACTTGTCAATACCACATTCACACAAGCTCAATATCAAATATTTAAATTCAATAAAGAAATCATGTATATTATCAAAAATTTTAGAGTCTAAAGTATTCAGCTCTACCTCAAGCATATGACCTCGCATCTCATCCTGTTCTCCAAAGAGTCCTTCCAAGGTGGTCCAGATATCATTTGGAGTCTTGAATTCAACAACATGAAACCATACATAATTGGATATTAACTCAAGAAGTAGTCTCGTGGCATCATCCTTACGGTTCACCCATCTGGTCTTCTCAAGCGTTGATGTAGGTTATGTTTATGTCGCCATCTTCAAATTATACAATCCTTTTTTTTTAGTTGGAATGCGGCATTTGGATTCCATTAAAAATAGTTTTATGGTGTAAGTATTATCACCATACTTGATTGAATAAGTTGCATCGTCTCCATCCCTGTTATTGATTCTTAAAAGATCTTGAAAACCCAAATTGTGGATTCCAAGATATGACTGATGGTGCTATGACAACTATGGATATGATAAAACAACTATATATCCTAAAATATGATGTAGGTTTTGGATATTTTTGGTGAGCATGAGAATCCCTATGTTTTAAGTCTCTGGTTAAAATTTCATCCTGACCCAAATCGTGGATTTCGAGATATGGTTATTTTACTGATGAAAACCAATTTTCCAGAGGGAAGACTCAATCATTGCACCCTAGAGAAATATACAATGAGACCATGTTGAATCATCTCACCCTAGAAATGGATAGGGTGCGTCGATTGTGAAAAATTGAATCATCAAACATTTTCTTAAGTGTGAGTGCGGTCGTCGCACCCTAGCAATGGATATACTGTGTCGATTCCAATTGTCGCACCTTTCAATAGTGATATCCTGCGACAATTGAAGAAACTAGGTTTAATCAATAATTAAATCCTCTTTCACTCTTCTCTGGCTTGTCTGGGTTGCTCCAAGCAGCTCAGCTCTGATACCATGTCAGTGTTTCATGGAAACTTGCACAAGAGACCTAGCTAAAGCATACACAAACAAAGCTTATCAAGAAAAGAAAGAGAGATACAATATGAAGAATGAGAATCAATGTATATTATGATATGTTTAATGAGTGAGTGATATTCTCTCATATAGGCAATGACATCCTATCTTAGGAATGCATGGATAATAGTGATGGTCTAAAATTAGAAAGTCTAAAATAGAACTAGTCAATTAACTCCCATTGAACTAGTGTGTCGAAAATAGAAATTTCTCCAATAGTTATATCTCTGATAAATCTCTGTTATATTATTGGATGTCTGATATAAATCTGTACATTTATTTATTATATCTCCACTCTCATTTCGTGCAGAAAATAATCAGGATTAATGGTATCATAGTAGGTTGCTCTTGATCATTTTTCAGTGCATGTCCTCGACAAGGTCTGAGTATAGCACTTTGGGTATCGGGCTTGTCTCTCTTGAGTACAATCTCTCTCGCACGCCTAAGAAACCCTCCATGGTAGAAGAAAATAAATACAACAGAGCAAACGATTCTATTAATCTATTTATTTAGAAATCTGTCACACGAAAGAGGGACGAAATGGAGAATTTTTTCCACATCCTTCAATGTCTAGCTCTGCCGATAACAATAGGCACATCTTCATCAAGCGACCACTTTGGAGGCACCTCTCCTTTCAAGGTATAAGTTAATTTTGATATTCTCATATTTGAAGGTTAGATAGATGTGGATGCCCTAGAAAAATGGTGAAATCTTCTAGAAGGTTATTTCTTTGTTCACGATTTTTCCAAGAGGGAAAATATCACCTTCACACTCCTTAAGTCTCTACCCCATGTCAAACATTGGTGGGAAACTTACTTGGACCAAATTTCCACAGAGGAGTTTGGAATATATGGGGTCGTGCCCTCTTGGGATTTTTTTTTGGATGTAGTCAAGGAACAATATTACCTTGTTGGTAACTATGGCGACCAGTACATGAGATGGACCACATTGCGGCAAGAGAGGGGCCAAACAGTGTCGGAGTTCAAAATTAATTTCTATAACTTACACACCAAGATGGGTATCAAAGACTCTGAGAGACATGTGGTTATGAAATACCACGGGGCTCTGCATAGGTACATACAAACCAAAATGGATTTCGTGGACATCTCATCACTAGGATCTGCCTATCGATATGCTCTCAAATTCGAGTAGAAATTTAGGCACCATAACAAATGAGAGTTCGGGTTTGAAAATACACAACAACCAAAGTATGATAAATATGAACCTAACAAACAACCTCCCAAAAACTAGTCCAAGACATAGGGAAAGAAGGGTCACGGGAAGACGAAGAAGGACACTAGAAAGTGGTGTGATTTCCACAAAATCCCTTGGCACAACATTGATGAATGTCACTCAAAAAAATCATTGGTGGATGAGATCAAAGAAAATGATCCGAACCTTGATTCAGAATATGATTCATAAAATAATGGGAGAATACAAATCATCGAGGCAGACCCACTGCTACTGTCACAACCACAACAATTCAACCAGAAGAACCAACAAATATTGAAGAGGGGTAGTGACTCTTTCATTCATAGATGTGGGTGAAGGGGACCCTATTGCATTTCATTGTTGATAGTAGAAGCCAGAATAACCTCATCTCAGCAAAGGTCATCAAATAGTTTGGATTGTCGACGACACCGTACCCAAATCCATACAACATCGGGTGGCTTTGCCAGGGACAAGATCTCTATTTCAACCCACAGTGTTGATTGTCATACTACATCCATTCCTTCAAGGATGAGGTATTCTATGATGTTTCCCCATTCTATGTCTGTGATGTTCTTTTGGGCTAGCCATATATGTGGAAGCGCCATGTTGTTTATGAGTCTCAACCCCGTAGTGTCATTGTTACTATAGGGGGTCATATCTTCAGAATACCAGAGGTAGTTCCGACTACTGTCCCACCAAAAATGTTTCGCAAGGTAATCTCTCATATTACAAAATTCAACCTCTTCAGAATCTGTTCAAAAGGTGAACAAAAGGATACGACAACCACTGCAGCCTTGGCCCAAAACCTTTCTTTCCAAAAGAGGCATATTGTAGAAGAGAAATAAGATATTGTTTCTTCACCTACAATGGTACCTACACACTACCCATTCAAGCCAAGATACAATAGTTTGGTTGAACAGATTTAACCCCACCAACAACAGGTTCGTGACAGTCTTCAACAAGCTAAGCATCACAACTTCTCCAGCAAGGCAAGCATCTCACCAAGATTCAGATTCAACAAATGATTTCCCCCCTCTCTTGAGAACTCAACGCAATGGATACCATTGATTCCTAAGGAGGGAGGATTGATACAGGTGGATATTGGTGCCCACCCACCTATTCCAACTTTCTCAAAATAGTTTGTTGGCAATTTACTATTTTTAGCAGTCCTAAAATTCTGGGGCCATTTTGAGGGCCTAATCGACGTTTTTTCACTATTGATCACCGCAACGATAGGTAAAGTCTTTGATTGAGCCCCCAAAATGAATCTCCTCATTGATACCTTTCCAACGAGATATCATGCGCCCAAAATGAAGATTGTATGCAAACGCTACGCCCCCAATAATTTGATACACTGATGTAGGATCATCACCAGCAAAGCATAAGCGAGAGACAACTGGGCACACTAGCGCATGTTTTGAAATATTTTAAATTCCCAAGATCGGTGTATTAATGTAATATATGACAAAGGTCATGAGTTATGAACATCTTTAATGATTGGAAGCTGAACCATCGTGTAAGGTCAATGGTGGAATGCATTTTTCTTTAATGTGAAGGATCGTAGTACAGATCTGGAGCTTTCTCTTTTATCTGTCTGACTCGATATTTATTGTAATAAATGTTAATTAGTTGAAATATTTAACTTCGATAGGATAGTGTAGAGTAGTTGGAGGGAAGAACTCAAAAGAGGCCCTTTGTATAAGCTTTGTATTATTACAAAGATAGTTGTTGTTGCGACTGATAGAAGATAGTTGAACATGAGTTGTTGTTGTTGTTGCTACTAAGAGAAGATAACTGACTAGTATTTGAATTTATGTATATGACTGTTGAATGAATATAATAGAGGAATATTGTTCCAAATGAGTGTTGTTATGTTTCTGTCTGAATGAGTGATAGACTTTATGTTTGTTTTACATTCTCTGTTATTTATTGTTCTTGTATCCATGAATGTGTTACATGGATGAATGTATGAGTCACTGCGAGGAGTGAATAAGTTTCGATTTTTTCTCTTCTTTGAGCGAGTGAAAGGAGTGCATAGTGTCCAAAAGGAGCATGTTGACGGAGTTTGTTTTGAATCATAATCTCAATGGAGATAACAAGAACTTGTATGTGCAAGGAGTGCATAAACATCTGCAAGGAGTGCGTGACAAAGTTTTCAGACTCGAAAGTGAAAAGAGGAGCAGCATGATTTCGGTCACGGGAGACAGAAGCATTTGGAGAACAGTCGCAAAGAGTGCAAAATCATCCATAGAGGAGTTGAGTTGTAGAGGAAAATATGTTGCAAGGAGTGCATAGATCAGTATTTCGACTAAGTGTTGAAGAGAGTGTTCAGAGGAACTAGAGAAGCTTGAGGAAGTTAAGCTCAGGAGAGAGAGTGGAGGAAAATATTCAAAGAAGGAAAGTCCCTGAATTTTCCATCAAATCAGTGGATAATATTTGTTCTGGAGAGAGGCGAACGATTCCATACCATCAGATTTGGAGGAACTACGCGGAGGTTCGCCATAAGGTGTTTCAACACTTTGGAGTTCGTGAAGTTTGAAGGCTTGATGAAAGCATAATCAAGAATTCGGGAGTATCGACTCAATCTTAACCATTGATCGCGAGAAGAGCACGTGTCATCGAATTAAGGATTTCGGGAGTCAAAAGTCTGGAGGTTCATGGGAGAGAGACCTAGAGTGTCACAAAGTTGCGAAACCCGAACCATAGTGGAGCCAAAAAATCTGGAAAGACACGAAGTGGAAGGTTAGAGACTCAGATGAGCGCGTTTTGGGAAAAGTTGAAGGAAGAGCTCGGGATATCCCCAAAGTCCGATTCGCAAAGGGATAGACCCACTGTCATAGTCATGGTCACTGGGAGGAAAAAGGGGCCTACGTATGTTTAGTGGTTTTGGGTGATCGCAGGGACCCAAAGAGTCGTTCTGACTCAATATCTCGAACGATCTAAGATCAGGAGGTTGAGAATCCCTTTGGAGGGAAGGGGGTTTTTGACAGAGTGGTATCAGAGTGAGGCTGATATCGGAGAGAGGTATCAGAAGCATCATCCCAATGACTCCTAGAAGACATGTTGAGTCACATGTAGCCAACATAGCTATGGAAATAGAGATGATATAATTATGTGCAAGGTTGGATGCCATGGAGACAACACAAAGGAGAGTGCCTGATGCTAGAGATGTCAGTGAGGTAGAAAATGAAGAAGTAGAAGTCAAAGAAGTGGTAGTTGAGGATGCTGTGGAAGAATGCTTGCTGAAAGTGGTTGTCAAATTGGGATCCAGAGCGAAGATTGACATCCCTATGTATGAAGGAAATTTAGACATAAAAGAATTTCTTGATTGGATAAGAGCAATGAAAGAGTATTTCTACTATGAGGATATCGAGGAAGAGAAAAATGTAAGACATGTTGTCACTAGGTTAAAAGGACATGCAACATTGTGATGGGATTAACTGCAGGCTGATAGAAGGAGCAAGGGAAAACAAAAGATCAAGAGTTGGGATAGGATGGTAGCCAAGATAAAGGCCAAATTCATGCCCAAGGATTACCAGATAAATCTTTCCAGAAGCCTTCAGAACCCGAGATAGAGAGAGATGATTGTAAAGGAGTATACAGAGTAGACAAAGAGAGAGAGAGAGAGAGAGAGAGAGAGAGAGAGAGAGAGAGAGAGAGAGAGAGACGAAGAAAAATTTGCTAGATACATCAATGGCCTGAGATAGATATCTAGGAAGAAATCAACATGGAGGCAATCAGGAAAGTAGAGGATGCATATCAAATTGCATTGAAGGTAGAAGAGAAGTTGACCAAGAAGCAGATTCAAAAAAACAGAGGTCGAAGCTTGAACAGAGGCAAATGAGTTGCCCAAGATAAAACACAGAAGCCCAAAGATGAGGCAGAGAAACCACATAGTCACTTTGACAGAGGAGGAAGTTCCTGAGGAAGACAGAGTGGTGGTAGAAACTCTTTTCCCAAAGGAAGAGGAAGAGGCAGAGGAGGATAAGTAAGGTGTTATTCCTGTGGAAAAATAGGGCATATGTCTTGGGATTTCCCCGAGAGGAAGAAAGGAGGTGAATCTCACATCTCGAAAGCGCATAAGCGAGATGTTGAGGTAGAAGGTGTAGAGGATGGGAAATACTTGATGATGAAGAAGTTTGTTTTGAAGCAAGAGCCAGAGACTGAAAATCCAACATAGAGGAACAATTTGTTTAGGACATCTTGCAAAGCAAAGGAAAGAGTTTGCAAGGTGATAATTGACAGTGGGAGCACTGACAACTTAGTTTCCATAGAGATGGTGGAGAAGCTAGAGCTGGGGATGACTGCACATCTGATGCCGTATAAGGTTTCATGGTTGCAGAAAAGTCACCAGGCAAGACTCACTCAACAATGCCTGGTTGAATTTAAAATAGGAGGATATAGGGATGAGATTCTGTGTGACATGATTCCCATGGATGTATGTCATGTTTTGTTGGGAAGACCATGGCAGTATGACAAGAAGGTCATTCATGATGGAAGGAAAAATACTTACACATTGGATAATAATGGTAGGATGCATGTGTTACTGCCAATTTAAGAGAAGAAGGTGAAGGATGAAACTAGTGTGAGCATACTCCTCATGAGTGGGAAGGAACTCCTGAATGAAGTAAATAGGGAACATGAGATGCAGTTTGCTATAGTAAGGATGTCAAGGGTTATCCTTACCATTACTTCAATGGACTATTTTCCTGAGGAAGTTCAAGAACTGTTAGAGAATTTTACTGATATTGTAGTAGATGAGTTTCACACTCATTGCCACCTATCAGAAGCATCAGTCATCACATTGACTTGATACCAGGAGCAAGCCTGACAAATAAGGCAGTGTACAGGTTGACACCTCAAGAGATTGAGGAGGTGAAGAGACAGGTTCAGGATCTATTAGACAAAGGATTGGTCAGAGAAATCTTGAGTCCATGTGTAGTGCCAACTGTATTATGTCCAAAGAAGGATGGGGGATGGAGAATGTGTACGGACGTGAGGGTCATAAAAAAGATCACCATTAGATACATATTTCCATTTCCAAGGATGGATGACTTGATGGATTTCCTGAGTGGAGCTAACTATTTTTAAAATATAGATTTGAAAAGTGGATATCACCAGATAAGAATGAAATAAGGTGATGAGTGGAAAACAACATTCAAGACAAATGAGGAGTTGTATGAATGGTCGGTTATGCCTTTCAGCTTAATAAATACCCCGAGTACTTTTATGAGGCTGATGAATGAAGTGTTGAAATATTTCATTGGAAAGTTCATGATTGTATATCTGGATGATATACTGGTATTTAGAAATACTGAGGCACACTTAAGACATTTGACATTAGTGATGAGGAGGTTGCAGCAAGAGAAGTTGTTGATTAATATGAAAAAGTCCTCTTTCATGAAGACATAACTCATATATTTGGTTTTGTGATTTATTCAAATGAATTGAAGATGGATCTTGAAAAGGTGAGAGCAATCAGAGAGTGGCCATCACCGAAGAATATCTTTGAGGTAAGAAGCTTCCATGGATTAGCAAGTTTCTATCAGAATTTCATCAGAAATTTTAGTGGGATTAGTTGTCAAATAATGGATACAGTGAAGAAAAGACACAAGTCTTTCAAATGGATAGAAGAGGTTGAGAGGAGCTTCAAAATATTGAAGGATAAAATAATAGAACAACTGATTCTGGTCCTACCGGATTTCGAAAAGACATTTCAGGTGAGATGTGACGTAGGTGGAGTTGCAATTGGACCGGTCTTAAGCCAAGATAACATACATGTTTCATATTTCAGTGAGAAGATGAATGAAGCTAAAAAGAAGTACTCCACATACGAAAAAGAGTTCTATGCCATAATTCAAGCCTTGAAGAAATGGAGGCACTATATCATACCAAAGGAGTTTGTTTTGTATAACGACAATCAAGATTTGCAATTCATAACCAAACAGGAGAAGTTAAACCAAAGACATGCCAAGTGGATAGAGTTTATGAAAAAATTCACTTTTGTCATTAAACATATTTTTGGTAATGCTAACAAGGTTGTTGATGCATTGAGCATGAGAATTTTGATTCTGTGGGAATTTCAGGTCAAGCCTTGGGGTTTGATCACCTTAAGGAAATGTACCACAATGATACAGATTTTGGAGAAGCATATGAAGCATGTGTGAATCATGTACTCAAAGACAGAATCTAGTGAGCCAAATATCTTATTCTGGATGGGTTGATGTTCAATGGGTTCCAGTTGTGCATACCAAGATGCTCAATGAGGGAGAATTTGTTGAAGGAAAAGCATAGTGGAGGTCTAGCCGGACATTTTGGCCATGAAAAAACATTTGCACAATTAAATGATTCCTATTATTGGCCAAGTATGATAGCAAAGGTGAAGATATTCTTAAAAAATTGTAATATTTGTCAGTATGCCAAGGGAAATAAGAAAAACACTAGGTTGTATCAGCCATTTCCCATTCCATAGAGGTTGTGGGATGCAATAAGTATGGATTTCATGTTGAGATTGTCGAGGACACAAAGAGGGAGTTATTCCATATTTGTGGTGGTGGACAGATTTTTGAAGATGCCACACTTTATTCCATGCCAGAAGACCAGTGATGCAACGCATGTTGCGAATTTGTTTTTCAAAGAAGTTGTGAGACTCCCTAGATTTTCTAGGAGTATAATTGCAGACATGGATACCACATTTTTTGGTCATTTCTGGAGGATGTTTTGGAAGAAGTTGGGGACAAAGCTATATTTTAGTTCTTCATAGCATCCACAGATGGATGGACAGGCTGAAGTGGTGAATAGAATCTTAGGATATTTGTTGAGGAGTTTTGTCATTGGACACCATAGTCAGTGGGATCAGATTCTAGCACAAGTTGAGTTTTCATATAATGACTCATTGAATAGAAGCACTGGGAAAATTCCATTTCAAATTGTGTATGGAATGAATTTGAGAGGAGTGTCAGAGTTAAGAGATCTAAAGCATAATGAATTTAGGAGCGCGAGAGCCAAAGACTTCATTGTAGAAATGCAGGAAATTCATACTCAGATCAAGGAGCTGTTGACGAAGAGCAACAATGAATACACCCACAGATTTGATCAACATAGGAGAAATATCAAATTTGAAGTTGGAGACCAAGTTCTAGCACATTTGAGGAAGGAAATATTCCTGCAGGGAACATACAATAAGCAAAAGCTAAAAAAGATAGGATCGTGTAAAATCCCGAGGAGATTTGGTGAGAATGCCTATGAATTAGAGTTTCTAGAAGATGTGGGTATATTGCCCATATTCAACATTGCATACTTGTATCCTTATAGGGAAGATAAAACTGAAGGGTGAAGATATTGAGGAGAGATCTAGTGGAGAAAATAGATGCCTGTAGTAGAGAAACTGCATATGGAAAAGATCATAGATCAACGAGTTGGTAAGAAGACCAGAAGGAGAATGTATTTTGAGTATTTAGTAAAGTGGAAAGGACACCCGATAGAGAACTCCAATTGGGTTGGTGAAGCGGATATCCAAAAACATGGAATATCGGTGCTGGAGCTCATGGACAGGATTCCATGAATTTTTCAGCCAGAGGAGTATGATGCAGGAGCATTGCCAGCAAAGCACAAGTGGGAGACAGCTGGGCGCACTAGCACATGTTATGAAATAATTTAAATTCCTAAGATCAGTGTATTTGTTGGAGTTACTTCACACACACCTAGGATTTCTTTTTCCTAAGGTTTTTCCTTGTTTATTAGTCATAATTATTCATTATCCAGTCTCCTATATTTTAGGGTCGAATATTCTACCTGGAGAATATTCTCTTTCAATTGACACTTCAGTTTGACTAGTTGAGTTGAGTTTAGATGTTGCATTAGTTTTATCACCATGAAACATTGGGATCATCACCATGATAATTTGACCTTGACTTGGTATCATCACAATACTGGCACATTACCATTGATTCTTTGAGTTAACTCCTCACTACTCTATGTTCAGTCAGTTAACTGAAGACTAGTTGACTAGTTAACTCAACTAGGTGGCAGTTCACTCCCGTAACTGCCTGAGAGACTAGACTAGGTGGAATTTCACTCTTGTAACTACTGGTGTGTGTCCAAATCACTCTAGACCACCACTATGGCACATTGGTTCACCTTCAGTATGCACTCATTGAGCTATACATAGTATATCATGTGTAAAATATTCATTATTCAAAACTGTTAATGAGAATTCTTCTATTCTTTCTCTCCTTCTTCTTCTTTCTCAAATTCTCTCTGCAAATGTGTGTATTATTTTTTATCTAGATATGTTATGTGCAGGTTCAACACATTTACATGGTATCAGAGCTGACGGACTAGTAAGAAAAATCTACAATAAAAAAAAATTGCAGGTACAAAATATTGAAGACATCGGAAAGATGGATTCCCAAAAAGAATTCGTTCTTACACCTTAAAACTATTTTGTATGGAAGGAGAAAACAGCCATACATCTCCAAACCATAGGATTGTACAATTTAACCTTGAATATAGATATAGAACTGACATCAGCCATAGAAAAATCCAAGTACTTAAATCACATGGATGAGGTACTTAGAACAATTTGCAGTCTTATTTCTCCCGATCTCCTTTTTCACATATCTTCCTGTAAGACTCATAATGAAGCCTAGACCATCTTGGAAGGTCTCTTTGGAAAAAAGAATGATATGAGGGGACACATGCTGGAGGTGGATATGCTCACATTAGATCCAAAAATATTCGACAATATCCAAGATTTCTTTACAAAATTCAAGGATTTACTGTCGCAACTCAAAGCTTGTGGGGTTGATAAATCGAAAGATGAGAAACAAATGGTTCTCACCATTCTCTCCAAGCTTGTTCATAAACTATTTGTATTCGTATCCACATTCCATTCTTTCATATTCGCCTCCAGAGCCGCCTGGAAGATTACTTCTCTTGAGGACTTTATCGAAGCACTGACACAAGAGAAAAACAAGCGTAAAGGCCCATGCATGCACAATCAAAGGCCCAAAGGTGCATGCACTCACTGTGAAATATGGCAGACAAAAATATCATAAATATAAAGATAAATATAAACTAAAAATCTCATGCACATCCGAATAAGGAAGGGTACACAAAACCTTTCACCGATGCCTCTGGATCCAAAGGAGAAAAAGGAAGAAAAGGAGAGAAATGCACATACTCTCACAAGGGATTCCATTCGGAATCCGCATGCATGCAAAATAAAATAGATATGATGTCTCAAATACTTCAAAAAAACAACCTTGGAGATCGCATCCCCTAGGGTTCCAAGAAGAAGAAGCCAGAAGATCCGAATTCCAAGAAGGAAATTCTAGCCATGCCTTGATTGCCATCAACTGCTCTCCCGATGCTTGGATCGTAGATTCAGGAGAATCACATAACATGGATGCCTCAAAAGTAGTATATTCTTCTTTGGATGCATGCAAATTTCCTCCTATTCTGATGGGGGACAACTCTTCTGTTAAATTCGCCAGCAAAGGAAGGATTAAACTCACCAATGGAAGCTTCGAGAATGTGCTGCATGTTCCCAAAATTTTTGTCAACCTTCTCTCCGTGTATCAGATGACGAATTATGACACTGGAAATAAATTCATATTCACACCAAATTCCTTGGATATCTATGACATGAAAACCAACTCCATGGTTGCTACCGATGAGGTAAATCATCAGTCTAGATTGTATACATTTTCCAAATTCATTGAAACCGATTCTGCTTTTCTGCTTACTCATGCTGATGAAAGTAGTAGGATTTGTCACGAAAGGTTTGGAAATTTGAATTTCAGATACATTCAACAACTTAGCATTCAAATATTGGTTGATGGTCTACCAGACATCCATTTCTCCAAGGGAGTATGTGAGTGATGTGTTCTTGGGAAACACCCTCAAGAGAAATTCGACAAGGGAAAGTCTCAAAGAGCATCCACACCTTTAGATCTGATCCACAGTGACCTTATGGGTTCTTTTCCACATCCATCAATAAGAAAAGAGAGGTTTATTCTCATTTTTTTTACGATTTCTCACGTTGTACATGGATCTACTTTCTCAGGCAAAAATCTAAGGTCTTTCAACACCTCAAAGATTTCAAAGCCTTGGTTGAGACATAGTCCAGAAAGAATATCAAAGTCCTTCAAACTGATAATGGGGGAGAGTATGTGAATCATGAGATCCACAACATTTTCCATGAGGCAGGGATTCAGTTGTAGCACATAGTTCCCTATACTCCGCATCAAAACAGAGTTGATGAGTGGAAAAACTGATCTCTAAAGGAGATGGAATCTTGCATGCTACATGCAAAGTCTCTACCACAAAGACTATGGGCCGAAGCACTTAATTGTGCAACATACATCCAAAAAATATCTCCCCATAGATCTGTTAAGGATAAGACCCCCTACGAGGCTTGGAGTGGCCTCAAACTGGAAGTGACCCACTTTCGGATTTTCAGTTCACGTGCATGGGCATGGATTACCTCGGAAAAGAGGAAGGCACTTGATCCACATAGCACTGAGTGAATTTTTGTTGGATACCCCAACAGTGTGAAGGGATATCGGCTTATTGATCTTTCCTCATACTAGATCATAATTGAGCATAGTGTCCAATTTGAGGAAAGTGTCTTGCATGTACCTCAACAGCCGCATGTAGAGACCTTCACTCTTCCACATGTCCGAGATGCTGAGCATGCACATGTTGACTCTTCTTTAGATGAGAGTTCTATTTTAGAGGACTCAGATGTGTCAAATTCAGAGTCAGTACAGTCATATGCAGAGTCACAACATCCAGATGTAGTTGCAGAGCAAGAGCAGAGGCCCAAGTGGGCACAAACTACTCTTTAGGATGTAGGGTATCTCTTTGGTGATCCAGCTGATACTAGGAGGAATCAATCTGATTTCAAGGAGCCTCCTATTGCACTCACTTCCACTGAACCATTTCCTTCTAGGCATCTTTTCTTGGTTCAGTCTTCATATCCATAGTCTTATGGCGAGGATGCTAGAAATCCCTTTTGGGAATCTGCCATGCAGGAGGAGTATAACTCCCTCCTCAAGAACAGGAATTGGGATTTAGTTCCCCTTCCTTCTGGTAGGAAACTTGTCATATGCATATGGGTCTACATGAACAAGAGTGCATCGGATGGACATATCAGTAAATACAAAGCGAGGCTTGTCACCAAAGGCTTTCAGCAGGTTCATGGTATTGACTATGATGAGACCTTCGCTCCAGTAGCGAAGATGGATTCCATACGATTGGCACTCACCATTGCGGAAGCCAAGGGATGGGAAGTCCATCAGATGGATGTGAAGAATGCATTTATTCACGGTGATATCTCTGAGGAGATATACATGGAGCAGCCCCAGGGATTTATGCATGACTCATCTTTGGTATGTCGACTGAAGAAGTCACTTTATGGCCTCAAGTAGGCTCCGAGGGAATGGTATGCCAAGATGGACTCCTACCTATTGTCACAGAACTTTGTACATTGTAAATCAGACCTGAATGTCTACATGCTCAGGATAGCTGATTCACTTCTACTTTTAGTTCTGTATGTTGATGATTTGTTGATCACCGGTTGCTCAACTTCAGCGATTGTTGCAGTCAAGAGGATTCTACATGACCATTTTTTTATGACGGACATGGGTCCGCTACACTTCTTCCTTGGAATTGAGATCAGTCAAGATGCATCAGGCATCAAATTTTCTCAGGCCAAGTATGCATGAGATCTCCTTGAGAGATTTCACATGACAGACTGCAAGTCTGCTCCGACTCCTTTTCTATCAAGAGTCAAACTTGAGGATGGTGGGGAGACTCCATTGATTGACAACACACAGTACAGACAACTAGTGGGGAGCTTGTTGTATCTCACACACTCCAAACCAGACCTCTCATATGTAGTTGGTGTGGGTTTCTAGGTTCATACAGGCGTTGAATGAGCTACATTGGAAAGCTACAAAGCATATCTTTCAATACGTACAGGGCACCATCACCTTTTGGGATTCATTATACAAAAAAATATACATTAGATCTCATCGGGTTTACTAATTCCGACTGGGCTGGCGATAGCATTGATCTCAAGTCCACATATGTTTACTCACTCAGTCTTGGTTCCAGGCCTATCTGTTGGTCGAGCAACAAGCAAGATACCATTGCTCTATCTTCAGCCGAGGTAGAGTACAAAGGGGTAGTTAACATAACCATTCAGGCTATGTGACTAAAATATTTTCTCACTGAGTTGGGCATTCAGTTTCATCGGCCAATCATCATCTGGTGTGACAACCAGAGCACTCTAAAGTTTGGTAGAGATCCAGTTCAGAGGAAGCGGACGAATCAAATCGAGTTCCACATGCACTACATCCAGGACTTAGTACATGAGGGGATCATTGACTTATAGTTATGTCCTTCAGCAGAACAAACGACAAACATCTTCACCAAGACCTTTACTGAACAAAAGTTCCATTCTTTGTGAATTTGTCTTGGAGTGAAGGACACAGTTTCCTAGAAACTGTAGTTATTCTTTTTANATTTGGGTACCTAACATGGCCTTGTTGTCGGGAACCATTCATTATTTTCACCATAGTGATGTTGAGGGGGGTATTGGAGTTACTTCACACACACCTAGGATTTATTTTTCTTAAGGTTTTTCCTTTTCTATTAGTCATAATTAGTCATTATCCAGTCTCCTATATTTTAGGGGAGAATATTCCATCTGTAGAATAATATCTCACTTGACACTTTAGTTTGACTAGTTGAGTTGAGTTTAGATGTTGCATTGGTTTTATCACCATGCACCATTAGGATCATCACCAAGATAATTCGACCTTTCCTTGGTATCATCACTAGAATAGCGCATTACCATTGATTCCCTGATTTAACTCCTCACTACTCTTTGTTCAATTAGTTAACTGAAGACTATTTGAATAGTTAACTCAACTAGGTGGCAGTTCACTCCCGTAACTGCCTGAGAGACTAGACTAGGTGGCAGTTCACTCCCGTAATTGTTGATGTGTGTCTAGATCACTCTAGACCACCACTATGGCACATTGGTTCACCTCTAGTGCACACGCATTGAGCTATACAGATTATATCATGTGTAAACTATTCATTATTCAAAACTGTTAATGAGAATTCTTCTATTCTTCTATTCTTTCTCTCCTTCTTCTTATTTCTCAAATTCTCTCTACAAATGTGTGTATTATTGTTTAGCCAGATATATTATGTGCAGGTTCAACACATTTATAGTATTAATGTAATATCTGACAAAGGTAATGATTTATGAACATATTTAATGATCAGAGGTTGAAACATCACGTAATATCGATGGGGAATGCATTTTGTTGTAATGTGAAGGATCGCAGTACAGATCTGGAGCTTTCTCTCTTATCTATCTGACTCAATTTTTATTGTAATAAATTTTAAGTAGTTGAAATATTTTACTTCGATAGGATAGTGTAGAGTAGTTGGAGGGAAGAACTCAAAAGAGGCCCTTTGTATAATCTTTGTATTATTACAGAGATAGTTGTTGCTACGGCTGATAGAAGATAGTTGAACATGAGTTGTTGTTGTTGCTACTGAGAAAAGATAGTTGACTAGTAGTTGAATTTATGTATATGACTATTGAATGAATATAACAAAGGAATATTGTTCCAAATGTGTGTTGTTATGTGTGTGTTTGAATGAGTGGTAGACTTTCTGTTTGTTTTACATTCTCTGCTATTTTTTTTTCTTGTATCCATGAATGTGTTACAGGGATGAATGTATGAGTCAAGGAGTGAATCAGTTTTGGTTGTTTTATATTCTTTGAGTGATTGCAAGGAGTGCATAGCATCCGCAAGGAGTGTGTTGACAGATTGTTTTTCGACTCATAAGCTCAGTGGAGATAACAAGAACTTGTATGTGCAAGGAGTGCGTGAAAAAGTTTTCAGACTCAAAAGCGAAAAGAGGAGCAACATGATTTCAGTCACAGGAGACAAAATCGTTTGGAGAACAGTCACAAAGAGTGTGAAATCATCCATAAAGGAATTGAGTTGCAGAGGAAAATCTGTTGCAAGGAGTGCACAGATCAAGATTTTGACTATGTATCGAAGAGAGTGTTCAGAGGAACTATAGAAGCTCAAGGGAGTTAAGCTCAGGAGAGAGAGTGGAGAAAAATATTCAAAGGAGGAAAGTCCTTGAAGTTTCCATCAATCAATGGATAATATTCATTCTGGAAGGAGGCAAACGATTATAGACCATCAGATCTGGAGAAACTACGCGAAGGTTGGTCGTAAGTTGTTTTGACACTTTGGAGTTTGGGAAGTTTGAAGACTTGATGGAAGCAGAATCACAAAGTCAGGAGTCACAATTCAATATTAACCATTGATCATGAGAAGAGCACGTGGGAGTGGATTAAGGAGTTCAGGAGTCAGAAGTCCACAGGTTCACAGGCGAGAGACCTAGAGTTTCATGAAGTTGTGAAACCTGAACCATAGTGGAGCCGACAAATCTGGAAAGACACGGGGTGGAAAGCCGGAGACTTGGAGGAGAACGTTTCGGGAAAAATTGAAGGAAGAGCTTGAGATATCCCCGAAGTTCGATTCATGAAGGGATAGACCCATGGTCATAGTCGTGGTCACTAGGAGGAAAAAGGGGCCTGTGTATGTTTAGTGGTTTTTGGTGACCACATGGACCCGAAGAGTTGTTCCAACTCAATATCTTGAACGATCCAAGACTGGGAGGTCGAGAATCCCTTAGAGGGAAGGGGGTTTGCATCATACACCAAACTACCCAAACAGGGTCCACAAAACTATTGGCTTTGGATATTCTGGGGTTAGGGTTTTGGATTTTATTTATGTTAAAAATGCCTTTGGAGCCTCATTGTAACAACCATATTCTTGTGAATGAATGTAGTCATCACATCTCTTCTCATAGATAAGATGCTACCATTCTAGCGAGTCTTTCACTCTGTATTTCTACAGTTTGGTACATTCTGCTCATTAATAGAAACTGTGTATTAATGTATCTTTGTGTTTATGGTTATATATATGATAAATATCTATTATATTATTGGATATCTGATATATCTCTGTACATTTATTTATTATATCTCCTCTCTCATTTCGTGCCAAAAATAATCTAGATCAATTGAGAATACAAGTCATAATGCATTACTCTGGTGTTTCTTTGTTGCCAATGAGCATCCATAGCCCTAACGGAGTCACCCTAGTGTCAAAATCCTTGCTTCACTGCCAATGAGCATCCATAGGCTTGAAAGAGATACTTTCATGTCCCATGTGATCTGGAAATCCTTTTCCCAAGCCTTTACCTTTTATAGTATTTGATTCTCTTGTCTTTGGAGATACATGTGGATGGGAATATTCCAGTTAACCTTTAAAGGCACTAGGGATGACACTTGTGACAGCGAGATATGATAACTTGATTCTAGATGAGAAAACTTCTTGAGTTGCGATTCCTAACCTACAAAAAACATTTCATCCAGACCATTTTGCTTTTCTAGTATTAACATAACAATATGTTGTTTAGTGTAGTCTCTTGGATCTCTATTTTTCCAATGTCTCTTCGTATTGACAATCTATGTTCCTCTGCCAGATCTTGGCTTGTGATAGTGCGTAAAAGGCTTGCAAGTATGGGGAGAGAAATAGAATCAACATCATATCACATAGATGTTTAGGCTCTCTGCACCAGATCTATTACGTTTAAGCATGTGACTTTCTTTAGGTTGCGAGAAATCCAAAATCACAAGGGCATTCATCAAGAAGGACAAAGGAAAAAAAATGCTAGTAATCAAACAGAGCAAGAAAAACCAAAATAACTAAAGAAACAAATTCAAATGCAAAACAAAAACAAGGCTTATTTATGTACAAGTGACCAATAGCCTCAATGGATAATTGATATAATGTTTCAGGACTTGGCCATTTATAGGGAGAGAGTGGACTTCTCCCTGAAGAATTTGTAATCGAAAATTTCCTTGGCCAATATTTTCTTTGATAAGGTAGGAGCCAAGCCAAAGCTATTGAAATTTTGAATGTTTCCCTTTATCTTCATGTGGCTTGTCCCATTTTAGGACTAAGTCCCCAACTTGGAACTCTTTCTCACTTGCAAATTTCTTATCAAACCAAATTTTTACTATTTTTTGGTGAGACAAAAACTTGGTTTTGGTCTTGTCACGTATTTCCTCAAGGTTCAACAAGTCATTGATACATATTTGGATGAAAAGGAATTCTTTGCCTCGAGATTGTTGTGTAAATTGGAGGGAAGGTGGGTAAATGTTTGAGGGTAACATGAATTCTTTTGCATATACAAGAAATTAAGGTGAGGTTCCGATGGGAGCTTTGGGAGTGACACGAAATTCCTAGAGAGCATTTTGTAATGCATTGTGCCAATTTATTTGGTGATCAACCAAAGTTCTTTTAAGGATACAAATGTTGTTTTTGTTTGTGGATTCTGCCAGGCCATTTCCTTGGGGATAGTAATTGGATTAATACTTTAAAACAATCCCCATTTCTAATGCATACTCAGATAATTTCAATGATGGGAAGTAAGTAGCATTATCAAATTCTAAAGAGTTAGGAATGTCAAACCTCGTTATAATGTGTTTCTCAAGAAACTTGATTACAACTTCCTCATTCACTTTGACTAAAGGTGTTATAAAAACAGGATCGCGGAGAAATAAAATAAAACAAATGCAGAAATAAAACACAGAAGATACACAATACAATAGAAACATAGATATACATGGTTCACCCAGTGTGGGCTACATCCACCAGAGAAATTTCTATGTCCTTCCTTTTGTTATCCAACAAAATAAAGGGTTACAACCTACATAACACCCATTGTAACTTACACTTCTCTCTCACATAGTCTCCTCTCTCATAATACAATATTCCCCATAATACAAAGCCGCAATGCAATTCCCTCATAAAAGAGGGCTGCCTTCTAGGGAAAAAAACCCTAACATGATCTCTAATGTCATATCTATGACTTAATTATGAACGATCAAGATTGACTATGAAATTACAATATACATTTACAAGGAATTTTTTTCCTTTGGGGTCTTCACCCCCAAACCCCTGCTAGCCCCCGGACCCCCTAGCAAGGGGGATGAGTCCTCCGGACCACATAGGGGGGAAATCCCCCCTTGCAACCCCTCCCCACATGGAGGGGTGTACAATATTCATGAGGTATAAACACAACTAAAAACAAAGACCTCTGAATCAGGAAGATAATCAGGCTCCACAAACAACAAAAGGTATTTCTTCAATCCAATGTGTGAAATAATTTGTTGTGGTTGGAATATACATTTTTTGTTTGGATGAATGAGGATTTATCTTAGCAAGGATATCTAGGCCCCACTGCTCGAAGGTTTCCTCCACTGCTACAGGTTGGAGAGGAAGATTAGCTTTACATTCCCTCCCCACAACCTTTTGACATGCTTCACAGCTTCTTGAGTACGCGTGAGCATCCTTGAAGAGGGTGGGCTGGTAGTATCCTACTCTCAACAACTTGTGAGTTGTTGTGTCTCCTGAGAAATGACCACCAGCTGGTCCATCGTGTATATATTTTAGGACCTTATCAATTTCTTGTCTTTCAAGGCATCTGAGTAACACTCTGTCGTAATTATTTCCGAACAAGATGCCATGTAATAATTGATACTACAATATTTCAGCCGCAACACTCTTTTTTTCTTAGCATCGAGATGGTCCGGAGTGGTGCCATGTTGTAGATAATATTTAAGATGATTGTAACATGATCCTTCAATGGCTAGAACATATTGAACTTGTTGAGTATACATTATCGGCTCATCTTTCCAACCATCCTCCTCTTGTTCTTCAATGTCGGCTCCTTGTGTCACTAATTTAGACAAGCCTTGACCTTTCACAATGTTGGCTGGTTTGAATTCGAGGTCATATTCTTGTAGATTTTTCATCCAATTCCCTCATCTTTCACCCAATTCCTTTTGAACGAACAAGGATCTTACTTTTGGGTGTGGGATGATGACTTTAGTGTGATTTTTTAGGATATAAGGTTTGAACTACTTGATTTCTTTATGGAAAACAAAAGGTTTCTTATCCACTAGAGGATAATTCATTTCAACACCTTGCAACCCAATGCTCATAAACGCGATAAGGTATTCATTTCCTTTTTCATCCTTTTGTGTGAGTATTGTTGCTAACGAATGATCAGATGCGACCGTATATAGCAGGAAATCTTTGGAAAAATCAGGACTCCGAAGAGATGGTGCATTGGCTATAGAAGTTTTAATATTTTCAAATGCTCCCTTTTCCAATGGCATCCATTTGAACTGCATACCCTTTTTAATCATCTTCTGTAAAGGTTTCACAATTTTGGCAAAATCCAGAACGAATCGTCTTACGAAATTAATCCTGTCGAAGAATGATTGCATGGACCTCTTGCTGTGCGGTGGAAAAATTTATAGAATGGCCTTTTATTTGGATCCACCGAAATACCATCTTTGGAAATAAAATGTTCCAATAAAATACCTTTTGAAACAATGAATATAGTTTCTTGGGATTAAGAGAAATCCCATATTTTCTACAACGTTCGAAAATATGTTTCAGATGTTTTGGGTGGTCTTCTCTTTTTTTAGAATAAATGGTGATTTCATCAAGGTAAACCACCATGATTTGACTGACTAATCCTTTGAAATAAATTTCCATTTCCCTCTGAAAGGTATCTCCCATGTTCATAATACCAAAGGGCATTCTTCTATAAGCACAAGTTCCCCATTTAGTTCAGAAAGTGATATTTAATCAGTCTGGTTCTGCCACGAGAACCTGATTATATCCCAAAAATATGTCTAATAGAGAGAATAGTTGGGACCTAGAGACGATTTGTAGGATTTGTTCCATTGGGGGAACTTGATAGTTATCCTTGTCGGAAGAGCGATTTAGATTTCAGAAATCTATACAGATTCTTATTTCTTCCAACGTTTTCCTTATGGGCACCATATTAGATACCCAAGTCAAATGTCACACTTTGAAAATGATTCAGGCATGTAATAGCTTCTTGATTTCCTTTTGTATCATAGGTTCAAGAGTCAGATGTATATTTCTAAGCTTCTGCTAAATCAACTTGATTCCATCTTTGATGGGAATCACATTTTGTATAATTCACGTATCATATGTCTTCAAGTCATCATATGTCCATGCAAAAATATCTCGATACTTCTTGAATAATTCTGTGAATGTGTGTTTTTTATGAATATGAACAACATGTGCCTAGGTTAACATACTTAGGCTATTTATATGTTCCCAAATTTACCAAGAAATACATCATAGTGGAGTTGTTGCTCTTTGTATTAGCCGGCCTCCTGAACTTGGATTGTAAATCAAATAACTTTTCAAGAGTCAAAATGTTCTTCAGAACACAATTTTCCTTGACCTTATTAGTTTCTTTTCGATAAGTTTACAACTCTTGTTGATGTATCTCATCATCGATCACTAAGTCTTGGAATGTGTCTGAACTAGTAATAAAGTTGATAATTTTAGCATCACTATCGAACACTCTCCAACTCATGACATTGTCAGGTACGAATGGACTAAACATCATTTCAATCAAAAAACCATCGTCATGAGGCATAAACCTATATGTTGCATTGGCCAAAATATATACATCTATAGTTTTATCACATGGTGTAGGATTAATATTAAATGCATCAAATGAATAAAGCAGATTCCATACCTCTTGTTGATGGGATTTTAGATGCGGAGACAGGAAATGAATAGTATTTCTTACCTGTCGAACAATGATCTCAGAATCACTAAACACTTTAAGGTATTTTACCTTGAGTTCGATGGAATTTTTAAGGCCTTTCACTAAGGATTCATATTCAACAGTGTTGTTGGTGCATTCAAAATCTAAACGACGCGATATGAGAATTTTTCCTTGGCTAGGTTCAATCAGTACACGTATTATTTTGGCTCCATCCTGTGTTTTAGAGCCTTCAAATAACATGGTCCACATGTTAGGAGCATTATTTTTGTTAGCCAAACTAAATCCTAAGTTAGTTACGACTGGACAAGAACGATTATGTATTCATGGGTGGAGGCCTAATTGTAGTTCTAATGATATTTCAGAAGTCTAAGCTTCATAACAACCATAATCAGTTTTGAAAAAATAATTCCCTAAAATAGAATGAGAAAAACTTATGGGATCATTTTTACCCTCCAATTCCGTCACTGTATGCTTCATATGTGCTTCACTGTTAACCCATATTTGATTGGATTTACCTTTATAGGGAAGCCACAGATGAGACAAATCAGAAGCAAAATAACCTTGAAGTTTGGCTAAATAATCTCTACTAAAGAGAAAACCATAACTCTTTAGTATGTCTACCACGAATATGTCTATAATCTGATGAACTCTGGGGTTGGATGACAATTTGATTAACACATCCCTGAATTCCCCTTTCACTTTAACATTTGTCCTATCTAACTGGATGATCCTGGTTTTTGTTATTTGTGGGACAACATTTATTTTTTGGCAAACAGAAAAAGGCATGATATTGGAAGAAGCACCGAAATCTGCTAAACAATTGTGTACATTAAAATTGAAAATTTCATAAGTAGAAAAGGTGGTACCTGATATTTCGAAAAGGAGATTATGCTTGCTGCATTTATAACTGCTTCTATCTCTACTTTGTGGATTTCTTGTGCATCATTTCCAGGGATTAAGCTTTCAGCAGCTGCGATAGTTTATGTTTGAGTCTCACGGGGTTTGAAAGCATCATGTAGAAGTTCACGTTGTTGTGGGAGGAAGAAAATATCAAACATGGAAATATTAGCTTTAATATTCTTCATACATTCGATTACATTATAATTTAGGGAGGGTGAATTCAAATCGTTTTTAGCTTGTCTAGATTTTCCTTGAATCACCTTTTCATTATTTCCAATAGTATTAGACGTGCTTGGTTTATCTTTATTTTCCACAACAATCTTGCTAGTTTTATTATTAGTTTTTTCTAGAACTATGTTGCTTTGTTTTGGGAGAACAAGGGGAGGTGTTATTTTTCTAAGGGAGAATGGGGGGTCAAAAGGTGGACCTTTGCTGTGCAAGTTGTAACCTTTTGGGGCAACAACTTTAACCACATGTGTATCTCCTGCAATGATTTCTTCAATATGTTCATCGTCTGATTCTACACACTAGTCCCAAAAGGGCATAGTTGATTCTGGGGGATTTTTTCCACTAGTATTAGAAGGAGCTTGTGCATGGATTTCATCATCTAAACTATGTGGATCCAACAACTAGTTTATTACGAACGTCATGGAGTTGATCCACTAGGGACATGTCCGTTCGAGCTGATTTTTTTTATGATAAGAGTAAAAAATATCATTATTGAAACTATCTAAGTTGAAATCCATGTGTGGTGGTTCAAGTGGTTGTGGTGAGTTGTCTGGTTTCTTAAAAAATGGATGGAAAGCTTGCGGCTTCGATGATCCTTCGCCAACATTCATTTTAAGGTCCACCACTTCATTGGATAACTTCTTAACCAATTTAAGCACTTTATCGATATCCTTGGATTCCTTGTTGGGTGACTTAGTTAATAGCAGTGGCTTCTTCCCAGCCAATTTTTTTTTTACGAATAATGTGGATGTTATTCATATGCAGATAACTCTCTTTCCACAGTCTCAACCTCGTCATATTTTAATGCCAATGTATTTTTGTTAGATCATTTTACAAACATCCCTATGGAGGGGGTTAATGCAGGTGTATACTATTCAATGTCCAATGATTGAGTGGGAGCTACTTAGTGGGGAAACTTAATCAAGACATTAAGAAATTTCTGGTTAAAATATTTTACTCTTTCCCTCTTGTCCATTCTAATGGCTCTTAGTTCATTATGCAAGGATGCAATTGTTTTTATTTCTCCAATTTTTCTCATAGAGAGTCTTTTGATACTATCCCATTCTGTTATAGATCTGGCGAGTAGGCTGAAATATCAAGTAGAGGCTTTCCTAGAAAAATTATCAGGAAATAACCTGCACACTACGTCATCATGTTGAACACCTGGAAGATATATGGGCAAAAATATATTATTGACATGATCTTCCGGGGATCTAGGTTTGTCTGGGTCAAATTTCGGTAAACGTTTCTCAAACTTTCTTGGAATTTCATGAAGTTACCCAGCCAGATCGAGATCTCCTTGGGCTCTCCATCGTGGTATAACCTCTCTGTGAATCCTATTTTCTCCCATTATTTGTTCTATGATGATTTTCGGTTGTTAACCTCTAAATTATTCTTCAAGTTCGATAAGGAAATGTGCATCTCTGCTCAACGGTATTGTGACCTATTGTAATGAAGTTTCAATAAGGTCAACTACAGAGTCAACATAAAAATCAATATTTGTGTTAGGATGTTCTACATGGGTTTCTTTTCTCCTAGGGAGTTCAGAGGATGTAGGCAATTTTCCAAGAAATTATGCGTAAGCACAAGTAATTCTATGGGTTTTGTGAATTTGTTCTTGAGGTATGTGAAACCATGTCTCAGAATGTATTTCAGGACTACTGGAAGCACTCCCGAAATTAGTTGTTGAATCTTCATAACTAACTTCTTGTTCAGACTCGACTCGAGGAAACAAGGTAGGTTGTGAGTTGGGATTACTTGTTGAAGACCGTTTTCGGTTATTGTTTAGTTCATGTATGTAATCCAAAAAATATGGCCCTCCTTCTAGCACCAATTTTGTTGACAGATTCAATTTCTCTCGACAACAGCGAGGGGTACTCCCTGGTATACAATCCCAATTAAACTATACACAATTTGGATTAGGAGTCCCATCCAGAATTTGGATCGACTTCCATTTATTGTTATATTATGTTTTTCATACTTGTAATATCCCTTGGTCGAACCCAATTGTAAATGTAATGTAAGTGTACTTAAGCTGGTGAGATTTTTTTAATAATTTTGTAATGCACCTTTGATGGCATAGTGCACGCAAGTACTGCATAGTAAAATGAAGTAGTGTGCACATAATCAGATACCGTGCGCAGTAACTAAAGTGTGCGCAATATGGGGTTCAACGAACCTCGTGTATATGATATGTTTACCTCCTCGAGTTCTGAAGTGTTGAATTATGAAGGATCAATGTTTACAATCTCAATCTGATCGATCGATATGAAGGTTTCGAATTGATCAAAACGAGACCTTGTTGTTGGGGAAAAACACCCTACGGACTAGCAAATAGAGTTCAGACTTTGCATGCAGATATGACCGAATAGAAATTACTTTCTACCTTCATCCCTAGATTTAAATCCCCTTTTCTTAGTAAATGCATGGAAATATCAACCTACCTCGTTACTAGCGTTTGATGTCGATCCTCCGTTGTGCTTGATTACTTGTTCGCAATACTCCTTCCAAAGTTGATATGCATCCAAGACGAGCAACAACTATGCATGCATACTACTTATATACTAACGGGTTAGAAATCAAACATAAACTAATCAAACCATAAAAAGTTCATGAATTGGGACAGGAAAATCATTCTCTTTATTACTTAAAATGAGTCAACTTACAAAAGTTGAGACTGACCATTGCTCCTTGAACCTGATCCTAGGATCCTCTTCTTCTGTCCTTCAACTACTTTGCTTTGAATCTCCTTTGGCATAAGGAAAGGCTAAAGGGTTGGGAAAATGGGAATACGTAAATGGGCAGAGTTCCTTTGCTATATTTTTCCTCCTCCAAATGGTACCCCTACCCCTTCTTTTATAGGCTAGAAGGAGCTAGGTATTTGGATGAACCCTCGGCCATGCATGGCCGGGAGTGTTAGTTAACTCACCCATATATTTTTGTTCCATCGACAACTTTCCTTTTTTCATGCTTTTGGCAGTCCATGCGGGCTGTTTTGGGTCAGCCAGCGTGTACACGCATGCAGTAATGGATTAGGGTGCATGGGCATTTATAAAAGAGGATTTTCAAAGATTTGTTCAACAATGTTTTGGAAAAGAAGGGATATGAGTTGGCCTAATGCCAGGTAAGCATGTGTGGTGCAATTTAGAGTTATAATAGATTCCCCCTAATGTGTGAGCTCAGAAGAGCATCTGATGGCCGAAATACATTACCAATATTTACTAATGTGCCGAACGATTGAGCCCAAGGATCAGGAATCGAGAGGTGTCGTCTGCAAAAGAACAAATGTCTCACCGAGACGGGCATACCCATGCTCGGAATAAAATAGAACCATGGCTACCAATCAAATACACTGTAGATCCATGTCAAATAACTATAAAGAGTAGCCGTGAACAATACACAGTGGAGCTACATCTTGAAATCAAAAAGATATACATATAGAGTATCCATATTCTAGAAGCTGATTCGGCCTGATAGTTGGCGATGAGATCTTCAGAGCTCAAGTAAAAAATTCAAAATCTTCAAAACTCAGTTAGGATTGTAATATGAGTGTATGACTGCACTACCCAGAGGTCTTCGATGGCTCGTCGGTCATGGACTTGATAATCTTGATGATCAGACTGAAGGCTTCAGTGATTTCGCACAAGGACTTGATTGGATGTTCAGGATGGCCGGCTATGCGAACAAGAGACATGTTGCAAAGGGGCTGACTCAGGCTTAGTTACAAACTTCCCTTGGACAATAGCATGACAAATGATGAGACTCATGCAGCATGTATGTTAATCATAAGTCTACGAAGCAGGAGGCAATGCAAACTCTCCATATGTTCGGAAGGATAACCAAACGGTGGAGGACACAACTCTATATAGAGAGAAAATCTTCCTAAGGTCGTAATACATCCCATAGTCTGATGAACAAATGGACATATGTGCTTTATCCAAGGGCGACTCATTATGCTGCCAATAAAGAAAATACTTTTCCCTTCCTCTTTTTGGGGTGTATTTGATTTTTTTTTCTTTTCAATAATTGTGGGAAAAGAATAAAGGAATATTACGTTACAAATGGAGGAACGAGTATTGCCAACATACAAGTTCAAGGCACAAGGACAAGACTAATGTTCTAGTAAAATGATACTCGGGAAAAATCCTCCAGCGGCCAAAGGTGTGAAGACGCAGAAGCAAACTGTCACAAGGTTGGTGTATAAGGTATGCAAATGCAGTTAATAAAACACACAATGGTAACGTCCTTCGATGTAAATTTAATGAGCCTAGAGAAGGTAAGCTCGATGGTTTTTCATATTTAGAGAGTCTGAAAAAACATAAAAGGAGACTCCATTGGGGTGCCCTTTTTCGAAGATAGTCTAGTCGGTTCAAAAAAGGGGTAAACTAGCACCGATTAGACGTCGATTCAAAACCATTTTAACGAGTGTGACAAGGACAAAATCACTCGGCCATTTTTTCACTTTTAAGGAGTTTGAAAAAAGCTTAACTATGGACTCTGTCAGGAATATTCTTTTGGACCAATTTAACGAGTGTGAAAGAATAAGGTCACTCGACGATCTTTTCATTTTTAGGGAGTCTGAAAAGAGCTTAACTATGGACTCCGTGGTGGTTTCTTTTTCGTAAGTTTAGTCCCTCAAGCCCGAAAAAGGGACAAAATTATACCTGAGAGTACTCTTCTAAAGAACAGAAGTTCCATAGAGTATACCTTTGTTGGTACAGTTGACTGCCAGACAGATGTGACTTCAAATTTCAATTTAACGAGCATGAAAGGCCACAAGATCGCTCGCCAATCTTTTCATGTTTAGAGAGTCTGAAAAGGGCTTAAAAGGAGACCTGTTATTTTTTGGGAGTCCTGAGGGTGAGACCAAGAGTGAAGAAAAATCATGCAAATGAGGCTCAAACTCATATTCAGGAAAGACTGTAAGGACTCCCAAGCCTACAGTGTTATAGAGATGACATGGACACCATAATGCAACCAGGACCTACCTAGGGCATCCATGTTCTCGTAATCTCTACTGCCAAGTTACGACACTTCTAAAGCATATATGATGGTTATGTGTCACAACCTGATGGGATCGATCCTATGGCAGAGGAAAAATACAACAAGATGCAAAAGTCGAGGTAGTAACCTAACCTATATGCTCAAGTTGATTCTTGGAAAAAATTTCATGGACCGTCAAAATTTTCTCAAAACTCAAAAAAAATGTCTCAATCCCCGATCAAATCCCTCCCATATAACTCCTGAATCACTCTAAATGGTGAAACTGATAAGGGAGGCCAAAAAAGTGACAAAAAGAGGCCAGAAATTCTATAAATAAAAGCTGGCAGCTAATTATCACCATTGTTGATTTGGAAATTGACTCTGGAGCCAAAAGATCCCCTTTGCTAAAAACGGTGATTCTGGGAGCTACAGTGGATGAAACGAACTTCCGCTTGGACCAAGTAAGTAAAAAATCCCCTATATAGCTATTCAATTCTTTAATTTTTCATTTTCTTTCATTTTCTGGGTGGGTGTTGACCTTTAAAAGGTTGGCCCTAGGTACACGCGGGTTGTCTCTGGACAGGTTGCATGTACACTCGGGTAGAGTAAAGTCTGCCTGCATGTACATGCGACTGTCGCTTCTACAGCTCGCATGCACCCCCCTTTTATAGAAAAAAAGAACTAAAGATCAAGCACTGACCATCCTGAACTTTGTTGTGTTGGCAGGATGTATGTCCAATGGAGGGAAAGGGAGCATGAAGCAATTAGTGAGTTGGTTGTGGGAGATCCGAATGTTGTGGCCGTGTTGATGCAATGTGGTTTACTTAAGTTCTTCTTGTGTCCATTTATGTGAGCACAACCAAGGCTACTGAATTCCTTGATTGACTACTGGCACCCTGATGCAGAGGCCTTCATGCTAGAGGGGAAATCACTAGTGCCCACCACCGAGGATATCTACTTTTTGACTGGCCTCTCAAGGAAAGGGGAACCAGTCAACTTCAGGACGTTTCCTACAGGGCCACATAACATAATGGAATTGATAGTTGAGCACTGTGAGGTAGGGACAAACCGTGTGAGCTCCCAGGTGCCCATCAGTAAGATCACTAACCTATCATTGCAGGCGATATTATTACTGATTGGGCGGATTACTGGTTCAGTAGCCTTGCATCAGGCATATCGCGCACAGATGAACTGTGCTATCTAGTGCTTGAATGCACAGATTTTTGACTGGAGTACCACTCTACTTGAGTGTATGAAGAGGCAATTGATATATTTCCGATAGTGGACACAGAGGAACTTTGGATTCGAGACGATTTTGTGTTCATTCTTCTTTGAGAGAGTTCTGAGCTTTAGTCCTCAGGAAGTGGTACGAGGACATCAAGCCTCTTTCCCTGTAGTATGTAGATGGGCAGTGTTATCACTGAAATTTCCTCCGCACAGGGCGACAAGAACTCCGCATCGTCAACACAGGATTGGAGTCATTCATGGCATAGGATTAATTCCTCAGCATTGCAAAAGGGTAAAAAAACTATACAAATGGTCAAAAATTGAAAGGCGCTTTACATCCTCTTGGCACGCACGCGCATGCGCGTAACAGCTTCGTACAAGGCATGCACATGTGCACAAGGCGCGGCTGTTGGGCAAAAAACCCGCGCGCCTGCTAAACGGCGCATTTATTGAAATTGGTCGGCCTCCCAACCACTAATGGATCAGCTCCCAAGACGATTTGACACCAAATCCGAGCTCAATCCTCATGGTGGGCTGGTCAAAGACCTAATTGTGCCCTAAAGAGCCCCTTTTCACACTCAAAAGAGACCACATATTAACCCAATGCTTGGCTATAAAAAGCCATGAATGACCACCATTTTCTCAAGGAATTCTTTGTATTGTTATGCTGCTGAGATTGCTAAGGACTCATTCTTTGGCAACAACCATTGTAGGCTGCATTTCATAAGCTATTCACCCCTCTCTTGAGTGAATAAGCTTGGAGTTCTTTCACCCACATTTCCATCTTTTCTTTGTAAGGAGAGCAATCAGTTGAGGGCCTCAAGAGCCTTCCATTGGAGAGGGAAGGGACCCAAGTCATCTTTCTCCATTGTGTGTCTTTGGATTTCATCAATCAGACCAGCTAATACATTGGTGATATTGGTCCATTTACATTTGTTTTTTGTATTTTTTCACATGCTCATAGTTTCATTTGGTTTTTGTTTAATTCTTGTTAATAGCTTTGTTGTTTTCTTTCTAACCTTTTACCTCACAGCTGTCATGCTCTGCAGAGCCCAACAGGGCATGTAAGCGCTCATAATTTTCTCACACAGTGACGAATTGGGTGCAAACAGATTGGCGACCATACTGGGGAGAAGGTATCAATTCCTCCCTCATTTGGGCTTTATTTGCTTTCCTTTTGATTTCATTAACTTGCAGGTTCACAAACTGGCCTCAGCCGACCTGCTTGTCAGTCAATTCACCGGAGATTGGAGAGAAATCCATCCGGATTTTTCTTCTTGGACTATTGACACAGGCGCGCGGGTATTATACCCCACAGGCGCGTGTTGGGCGCGTATGCGCATTTCTCTTCAATTTTGTAGGCGTGCAGGCACCATATGTGCCTCTGTCTACACAGGAAGCCGCGCATTTGAACTAAAATTTGCATTGTAAGACTTTGGATATGGGGAAAACTCATTTTCCTTCTCAAGAATGATGATATGCATGCTCTGAATACTGCACCACTTAGACCCCTCAACTTATAAAGGGGATAATCTAGCAAACATAGGCACTTAGGTGGATAAAATTCATTTTCCCTTATTTTCCTTTTTGCCACATGGATGGCTTGCTTTGGTTTATTAATCTAAGTTGAAACATCAATTCTAATCACATCTAAACTCACATTTTGGGACTAGAAGTCGAAAGTAACAATCTTGAGTATGCTCTTCTCTTGGGCCATTGTGCGATCTTGAGAATCAGAAAAGGATTGAGAAATCGATCTCATCTCCCTTAAACAAAATTTCAAAACTTTTAGGAGAGGACAAAGGCTCTTTTTGGAGACCCCTCTTAGCTTCATTTTTCGAACATATCTTAACTTTGTAAGGGCCCATACATGCCCACATGTCACAAAGCTAGAGTAGTGTTTGAATTTCTGCTTTCTTAGATCAAAAAACTAGGAGAGTTTAAAAGTTCGTAACGGGCCCACACATGCCCACATGTTCAATCTAGGCTAGTTTCTTGCTTTTCTAGATTAACTCACACATAGGGAGATAAAGGATAGTAACGGACCACAATGTCCACATGCTAGTTTCCTAGGGCTTTTAAAATTCCGCAAGGTTGTACCAATGACATCTAGTTGATTTAGGTAATCAAACTTTTGTAAAGGACCAAGCGATGTCCACATGTTGCAAGGTGACATCTAAATAACTAAAATTTGGTACACTTTTCACTCACACACAAAAGCCACCTTTTGCACTCACATAGCCTCGTCTCGAAACGTGGTGGTCTAAGTAGGTTTCCTCCAAAGGGATTCTGAAAACACCCCATCTTTTCTTGATTGGACTATCCACTCCCACTTTTAATCAAACGAGGTTGGTTTTCACCCCCAGC
>ML793178.1:150198-162128 GCA_009831015.1 Picea engelmannii
ATGGCCTGCAATGCCAACCAAACTTCCTTCAGACATACCAAAGTTTGAAGGGAAGGCAGGGGATGACCCCGCCAATCACGTCATGACCTTTCACCTATGGTGTTCTTCCAACAGCATCATGGAAGACTCTGTCAGACTGCGTCTTTTTCAATGCACACTCACTGGCCCATCAGCCAAATGGTATGTTGAAGAAAAATCAGGGTCCCACTCGACCTTTGAATCTTTGGCCAAAGCCTTTTTAACTTTCTTCCAACTACCCATCCGACATGACAATGGTCTAGAACTACTGTCCAATTTCAAACAATCCTCAGCCACCCACATTGCTGACCACATTCATGAGTGACATAGGCGACGTAGTTTGTGCAAAGCAAAAACCACCAAACAGCAATGCCTTGACTGGTTTCTTAGATCCCTTGTCGCTCTCCTTGGAAAGGATGTAGCTTCCACCTTCCCACAATCTGAAGAAGAAGCCATCAGTAAATCCCAGCAATATGACCTCATTTACGCACAGTCAGGATACTTATACACAGTACTTCCTGATCTTCCAAAACCTGTGCCATTTGGCCAAGACAAACCTGGGATGTCACACTCAGCAGACGGACTAATTGGTGCTACCACGCACCATAGTCCACAACCCCAACCACCACTGATGTATGGGACCCCTCAGTACCCACTAGCATATGGGGGCACTTCTTATTACCCCCCACCCCCTTACCAATAGCCATACCCTGTTGCTACACCTCCGCCCATTAGTGGACCGCCACCGGAACCTCCCATACATCAACCTCCTCCAAACACCAGTGGTCCCCTCTCCACATCACCTTATAGTACTAGCGAAAGTGCCATGCCTTCCTATTTACCTTATGGAGCCGCACCACCACAGAACCCTTACTTCCCCTTTCCCGGGCCTCCACAACCTATGGCTCCCCCACATCCAAATACGGGGGTGAATTTTGTTCAACCTTTCGCTGCTCAACAGTACCAGAATTTTGAACAATTAAATACAGCCAACCCAATTCATCCATCGAACAATAACAGAAGGAAAGGAAGGAACAGGAATAACAACAATCCTGGTCAAGGTGGGAATCAACCCCCACAACATCAACCCCCTGGGGGCAATCAGAACCAAGGGAACCAAAACCCCCAGGGAGGCAATAACAACAAACGCCAAGGACGGAACACTGTTAAAACCATCCACCCTTGTGCTCTTTGTGGCGTCTATGGTCATTACACTCACCATTTCCCACAGATCGCGGATTTCAAAAGGTTGAAAGACTCTGGGAGTATTCCCCCTTCTCCTGCGCAACCTGCCCCTCAGCAGGCACAACAACAATATGCGCAACAACCTCCTCCCGCCGTGCTACAAAATCCTATCCCACATCAAGGTGTGGTAAACACCCAACAGGATACGCAGCATCCCCCACCTCAGGTGGGCCAATACCACAATCCCAATAACCCTGCAGAGCGAACAATTCTCCTCACCAGTGAGGAAGAAATCCTTCTGCAAACACGTAATCGTCAGTATCCTGCACCAGCTGAGTCTACTCCTACATCTGCAGAAACAAACCCGACACCGACGAGACCTCCGTTGGTGATCCCTCGCCTGTCCGTCGAACCACCATTACGCATCCCTCACATCCCATTGCGCAGGAATGTCCACAACCCACAGGCTAGGGCCGCCCATAACTACAGCTTGGTAGATGACTTAGCACAATCCCCGGCTGCCATGTCAGTTCTGGAAGTCCTCTAGACATGTCCCACTCAGCGTAAATCACTCCTTTCCACCATGGGGGCAGTCGACCCTGCCAATACTAGACTTATCACCTTCGACCTTGATAGTTGCAAACCGCATCTTCCCGCTGCAGTTGCTATTCAAATACCAGTCAAAATACGGAACACCACCGTCCATCGGTGTATCATCGATGAAGGGGCATCTACATGCATCATGTCCAAAACAGTATGGAAGAAACTTGGTTTTCCGGAACTCTTACCCTCCGCCATCACATTGCAAGCCTATGACGGAAGACCATCATCCCCTGAAGGGCTCTTCCAAAATGTCCCCGTAGAACTCGGGGGAAAAACCATTCTCATTGACATTGAAGTTATCGACGCCCCACTCGATTACAATATCTTGCTTGGCCATACCTACATGTATGCTATGAAGGCAGTAGCATCATCCGTCTTTCGGACAATCATGTTCCCCCACAACAGGAAGATAGTGACCATTGACCAAGTTACACATTACGAGCCAAACCCATTGGCTAGTCTCGATAACATTCTTCCACACATTCACACCAACAAAGAAGTATATCCACTCGTCGAGATGGGTCCTGGGATTTTCAAATATCCATCCTTGTTAGGGACATACCATGGAGCACCACCACTCCTTCCCCCTAGTCAAGTATGCGTCATCACTCACCAGGAGGATACTCATCCTCCTCAGGAGGCTTCAGTCATTCCTGACGTCTCAACAGTCGTAGCACCACTCCCACAGGAGCCTCCTGCGCATTCATCGATACCCATGGTCCACGAATCCACATCCCCTCAGGGGCCTAGTCCCATTTGGGAGACAGTTCCCCGACCCCTCACTCAAATTCCCTTCTTTTACCCTCCACCCGGTGTAGAAGATTTTCAGGTAGCAGCAATGCTCACACTACCCAATATGGTGTTAGCAATCCCAGTGTGGTACTTACATCCACCTGAGATGGTCCCTCGCCCACAGGCAGGACTTCCCATGACGATCCCTGTTCTTACTCCCAATGCCCCCACTACTCCCATACTCCCTACTCCCCCTACTACAGCCGGGGGCAGGAGAACGAAGAAGGAGCCCGCCGCTCCACTTCCGCCACGCATCCCACCACCTTGTGCATTGTGTGACAAAGAGGGTCACCAAACCAACAACTGCCCCTCACTACCGGAGTTACGGAATTTGATTCCCCCCAACCCAACCCCCACACCACTCACTACTACTGCTACCACTCCACCTTCCAGTAGTACAGCGTTGAAGACCAAATTCGTGTGTGCCATTTGTTCTGAGTATGGTCATTACACTCATCATTGTCCAGCACTGCCTCGTTTTTGGCAGGCATTAGCTATCGTCAGCCGAGATTTTCATAACAACCCACGCCCTGCTACAACATCCACACCCCCTCTCACTGACATTCTCTATGTCACTACTTCCGTCAATGAACGTATGAGATGCCCTTGCTCTCTTTGCGATTCCTTGGCTCATTTTACATACCAGTGTCCGATGATCATCGAATATCGGCAACGTCAGTTAGCCCTATGTCACCCACCCCCAGCAGAGGTAATTGACCTTACTTCACCACTGGCGAATCTTCACGTCATCTCTTCTGAACCCGAAGCACTCCCTATGCCTCCATGGTTCCTAGATGATGTATCTGAGGATTTACCCCGTAACCCACCTAACTCTCCTGCTCATTCCTCTACGGAGACTCTTCATCCCACCACCACGAGTACCCCTCAATACCTCAATATATGGTTTATGTCGAGTGAACCCTCACCCTCTCTTAGTATTTCCTCCTCTGTTTCTACAGCAGGGGGAAACGACACTGTCACGAAGATCACTCTTCATGATCCATTATATTCCTGTCATTTCCAATGTGACGAAGAAATATTGGAAGAGCTACAACGCCCGAACTCCCCCTGGGACGCACTCCATCATCGTTCCCTCTTCCTTCCACAGGAAGCCCTCATGCCTCCTAGCCTCAATTCCATTTATGCGGTCGAAACCAAAGACTTTATCCCATCAGGGACTGTCAATTGGTTCAACAATCCTATTCCTGCACTCGATGCTTTTGAAGAAGGTAATTTGGCTAACATTTCCCCCACCATCAAAATCGACATTTCCATTAAACCGGGCATCGTCAAAGAAATCATCATAGGAGCTGCTTGTACTCCTGAGGAAATCACTGCATACAAAGCCCTCTTCCAGGAATTTAGGGATATCTTCGCCTGGTCATACACGGAGATGCCTGGCATTGACCCCTCTATCGTCGAACATCGCATCGACACCTGGCCCGACATCACACCAGTTCGCCAGAAACAACGACCGCTACACCCATCCAAGGTCGCGGCTATCAAAGCCGAAATTGACAAATTACGTACGGCCGGATTCATTTATCCCATCGCTTATACCTCATGGGTTTCCAACCCTGTACCCGTCGACAAAAAATAGGGGTCTATCCGCGTTTGCACTGATTTCCGCGATCTCAACAATGCATGTCCCAAAGACAACTTCCCAACACCCTTCATCGATCAGATCATCGATGATTGTGCCGGCCACGAGGCTCTCTCCTTTATGGACGGATTCTCTGGCTATAACCAAATTCAAATTCACCCGGCCGATCAGTACAAAACCGCATTCATTACCCCGTGGGGTACGTTTGCATATTGTGTCATGCCCTTCGGCCTAAAAAATGATGGCGCAACTTTCCAACGGGCCATGACATACATCTTTCATGATCTGGCCGCAATCATCCTAGCCTACTTGGACGACCTCACTGCTCGCTCCAAGAAACGCACCCAACACCTTGATGATTTACGAATCATCTTTAAACGGTGTCGTCAGTACAACATTCACTTGAACCCTCTCAAGTGTGTGTTCTGCGTCACCGCAGGGTGCCTTCTCAGTTTTATTGTTTCACAAAGCGGTATCACCGTAGACCCCCTCAAGGTCCAAGCCATCATCGAAATTCCACCTCCTCGGAATTTGCGACAACTACAGAGTCTACAGAGCAAAGCCAACTTTCTCAGGCGCTTTGTTCCTGATTACGCCATATGCGCACATGGTTTCCTTCGCTTACTGCGTCACGACATCCCTTTTCATTGGGACGACTATGCCCAACATTCGTTTGACGATCTTAAAATAGCACTTTCCAATGCACCATTGATTAGTGCACCTGACTACAATCACGACTACATCCTCTACGTATCAGCATCAGCTGTATCAGTAGTCGACGTCCTCGTCCAACTCGGAGATGACAATCGTGAAAACGTCATTTACTACGTCAGTAAGAACCTCTCAGGACCACCCCTGAAGTACAAACATGAAGAGAAACTGGCTCTTGCAGTAGTCCTCGCAGTCCAGAAACTGCGCCATTACATTCTGCTTCGCACCACCAAGGTCGTCGCAGATTCCAATCCTATGCAATATTTGCTCAGTCGCCGCCAAGTCAACGGAAAATTCGCTCGATGGATTGTTATCCTTCAGGAGTACGACCTCGAGTTCTCAACACCAAAGAGTAAGAAGGCTCTCATTCTTTCCGAACTTGTCACGGCCCTTCCCTCTGCCACACCCAGTGCACCCATCAATACAGACTTTCCCGACGAACATCTCTTTTACATCGGTTCTAATGATCCTTGGTATGGAGACCTCCTCGTCTACCTACAAACTCAAAAGTTCGGTAACCACCTATCACGAGATGATCATCGGCGCATTTTCCATCAGGCCCCCTGCTATCTCCTCATCGGAGACATCCTATATCGGCAGGGCGTCGACACTATTCTGCGTCGTTGCCTGACTATTGACGAGGCTGACAGAGTCTTAAATGACTGTCACAGTGGTGCTTGTGGGGGCCATCTTTCGGGCATCGCCACGGATCAAAAGATTATCCGGGCCAGTTACTTTTGGCCTACCCTGTTTCATGATTGCATTCATGCCGTGAGACGTTGTGAGCAATGTCAGCTCTATGCCAACAAAGCCCGCGCTCCCCCCGCTCTTCTTCACCCTATCATTACTGCAGGCCCCTTTTGTAAATGGGGCATTGACTTTATGACTTGTAATCCCCCCTCTAGCAATGGTCACAAATACATTTTTGTCACTGTCGATTACTTCACCAAATGGGTTGAAGCTATTCCCACCTTCAACAACACCGCTGACACTGCAGCGCATTTTTTCTTCAACCACGTCATATCCCATTTCGGAGTACCACTCCAGCTAGTCTCCGATCATGGGAAACATTTTGAGAATGAGATCTTCGTCGAACTCTCATCTCGGTTAGGCTTCTCTCACGAGTTCGCCTCACCATACTACCCTCAATCCAACGGACAGGTCGAGGCAGTGAACAAAGTCCTCAAGACCATGTTACAGCGCACGGTTAATAAACACAAAACCAATTGGCATCATATATTATTTTCCGCGCTATGGGCTTATCAAACAGCAGTGAAGACCGCCATGGGTTTCACGCCATTTCACTTAGTCCATGGGGTCAAGGCAACTCTTCCCATCGAGTGCGAAATTCCCACCCTTCACACCGACATCGAGCTATTACCTGACACTGCTCCCATGGAGCAGCGCTTGCTGCACTTGGAGTCGCTGGATGAGGATCGTCGATCCTCATTACAGAAAAACGAGACAGCTAAAAAACGATCCAAGGCTACCTTCGATCGCCATGTCAACCTTCGATCATTTCGCGAAGGCGACCTTGTCCTAGTCTATGATATCGCCCATGATACCTTTGGCCACGGAAAATTCAAATCACTGTGGCATGGCCCTTACATCATCCAACATTGCCTCACCAAAGGCGCTTACATCCTGGCCTCGCCCGAAGGCCTCATGCTCAAAGAACCCGTCAATGGGTTCTACCTCAAGAAATTTTATGCTTAAAAGTAGTCATGCTACTTTAGGTTATTTTTTCTTTTCTAGCGTTTTTTAATCTTTTTTTCCCTCATCTAAACTATCCTTTGTGCTATTGACAGATGACTCCTCCACCAACTTACCACATTGGGTACGCCGACGGCGCCATCCATTGGACACAAAATCTCGCTTCGGTTGCTTGGGCTCTCTACACCCCTTCACATGAAATGCTACATTCCAGCGGCATCTGTTTAGGACCAGCAACCAATAACCAAGCTGAATACACTGCTGTCATTGGCCTCCTGACCGACGCCCAGCATCATCATATTCGTCACCTTAGCGTTTTCCTTGACTCGCAACTAGTCGTTCTCCAACTCAACAATGTGTACCGTGTACGCGATCCGTGCCTCTTTCGCAAATACCTGGAGTTTAGATTATTATCCCGACATTTTGATTCCATTACATTTACACATATTCCAAGAGAATTGAATCAAAATAACAGATGAAATAGCTAACATGGTGTTAGATTGGCATATATCACATCAAGCTACGCACACATAAACATATCATACATCCTGTCACAGCATATAGAATAGATATCATCATAAACATCAACCAAAAACATATGTAAAACACATTTGGATCCAAACAACATGTATACTCATATATATATATATATGGGCCTCCCCGGCCATCCGAATGTTTACATACAACATCAATACATCGGCCCGCAGGCCCGTGCCACATCATGGTACAAAAATCGGCTCACCAGCCTAATCAAAAACAGTATATACAATACAAAATACATCAGGGTGCCTCTAACGCACCCCCGGTTGCCCCTCCCTCAGGAGGAGGTGGTGGCCCCTCCCCACCTGCCCCAGGTGGTGGTGGGGGAGCACCTGCAGGACCCTCCTGCCCTGAAGGAAGACGTCCACTCGTCATCGCAGGAGCAACAGCTGCTCGCCGCACTAGGCCCCGCCATGGTGTCGGTAACCCTATACACTGCTCCAGGAATCCCTCATCCTGGATGCGGGTCCACATGCCCTCAGGCACATCCCGCAGCACTGCCTCAAATTGCCGGAGTATGTCATCCACCTCCCCTCCAGCAGCTGCCGCCGGAGGGGCATGAGATGGCCCCGCACCAGGGTCATCAAAGGGGCGCCTCTGCGCCGGTCTCTCGGCCCCTGCTGGTCACCCAGCAGCCTCGTCCCATGGACGCCTCTCTCCACATGGAGGTCTCCCCTCTCGCTGCACTGGCGGTCTATACAGCTCCACCTCGCGCCCGCGAGGTGCCAAATCTGCACATGCACCAAACAACAAACAAACAATGATATTAGTGTCTATACATCAAACATATGAACTAGTATATCAATAGCATAACATAAATCACAAACCACAACAACATCACATACCTCTGTGGTCGAACACCTCCCCAGGAGACAATACCATCTCCGGGTCCCCCTAGAAGTCTACCCCAGCATAGGGGAACTAGAGTATAAACTGCGGCATCTGCCGCCATATCTGAGTAGCCTCCTCAGTAAAGTAGTGTCCACCTTTGCCACCACCGTGGTGAACCAAAATCTGGGACCACCGCCTCAAGCGCGGCTCTCATACCCCTGGTGCCTCCAGTAGCACCTTCGGGCGCAGCATCAGCACCCTCTCCAAAATGAAAGCCACCAGGATGGAGCCAAATGCAAACTCCCCCCTGCCTGTGGACCAACAACGGTCTAGTTGCGCAATCATATGTGCATGTAGGGTCAAACCCCAGGCGAACCGCTCGCGGCCCACCACTACCCTCTCCACCAAACTCAACTCACCACCACTGATCTGGTGAGGCGCTCGGGACCCATACACCCGTACTATCATCGCTGCTATGCAGCGATGCAGCAGAGCATCGATCCCACTGATCCTCACTGATGTCCCGGTCATGTAATCCTTGCCTAAGCAGTATTGCTCGGCGACAGTACGCAGATGCATGTCCCTCGATAGCGTACGCACCGCCGGCAACGGCGTCCCCCGGAAGGGGAGCCCCGTCAGAAAGTATACGTCCTCCACCACTGTGAAGGTGATCTGCTCTCCTCGCATGAGGAATCAGTGTTGATCGAGACTCCACATCTCGATCAGAAACTGGAGCAGATACTCTTGTGCCCGTACCAACGAGCAATCAAAAAACTTTAGCAACCCACTGGTTGCTAAAGCTGCTCGAACTGTTGCTCGATCTGTCAGTGGTTCATTGGTCACAGCCTCTCGTAGCGGTGCCCAGTCTCGCTCACGCCACCGCACATCCATGATCACTGCTTGTCACCTGCACACAACCCAAAGTCTTATATTAGCTTAGGAAATCACCCAATCCATCAAATCAGCTAATTTTTTTTTTTTTTTTTTTTACNGAAACCTTGCCTCCAAGGCGCGGTTTTACTACCCACAGGCGCGCACCCATGCGCGCCTGTCATACCCACAGGCGCGCACTCATGCGCGCATGTTATATCCACAGGCGCACACTCATGCACGCCCGTCGTATCCACAGGCGCGCAATCATGCGCGCCTGTCTACCCCACAGACGCGCACTCATGCGCACCTGTCTATCCCACTCACGCGCGTTCATGCGCGTTTTTTCAGAGCACAAGCGCGCGCACACGCGCGCCTTCACCTGAGTCGCCCGCGCATTGGGGCCCACCCCTAGAAAAAAACCCCTAAATCTCTCGTACGACCCCCCGTACCTACCCTGCCCAAAAATTTGAAACCTATAGCTATGCAGGATGTTCAGACCACTAACCTGAAACTCGCACGCCAGGAAACAGATGCCTAGTGCTCTCGAAATCACTCAATCTCCTCTGGATCTGCTCTAGAACTCACTGTAGCAGCAGGTACAAATGAGGTGGCAATGTGGGCCCTACAGCTATATATAGGGTTTTTGCCAAACTTCCACTCACCATTCCGGGAGCCCACGGCCTCCATTTTTCGAACCGTCTTCAGCCATGGGATTAGCGTCCCGCCACCTACAGCTTGGTTGTCCCTGGGCCACTTTTCATCCTGTGCCCCCGGGGTGCCTTTTTCTCATATCATGACTAGGTACGCATGCGCATTGTCACATTTATCTAATATATGTTCAGAGTTGGTATTCTCTTCAGATATTGTTCACTTTGGGTATTTGGTTGTTTTGTGTGCAGGTACTTGGTCATCATCTCTTTACATCTTTCCTTCAGGTATCTACTCAGCACTGGCATGTAGTCTCTCCCACTGTATTTCATTTACACTCTAGTCACACCCTCTGATATTGGCTGTTAGGATACCCATTCCCGGCTCTGCAGTACTCACGCCTCCAGTTTCCTCTTCAGTACTGTCATCCGGTAGCATTCTCACCCACATGAGTTGTCCCATTCATAGCACCTTTTTGCACTTATGACACTCATGCTATTATTTCCCTTTAAGGATGAGAGTCCCATTAGTCTGTTATCATGTTGAAGATCAACCACATACTCCTTCTTCTCATTTTGCTGGCTTTCCCACATGGACTCCCAGATCATCGCTTTATGCTTCAGTTCTTTTTACCTGCACATCCGCAGGATCATGAACCCTCCATTTCATCCACCATTAGTTTGCCCATCTGCGAACCTCTCTTCATTTCACTTACCTCATACAGAAACTCACCAATGGGCCCCCCACCCTTCATCAGTTTCCCCGAAGTTTCTTCCCTCACTGGGGCACTCATTTCACACTGGGGCACCCGTTTCTGTATTTGTACATATTCCCCACATTTATTCATTATTTATTGTACAAACACCTTTATTCCCCGTCTGTACTTTTGTCGTCACCGTTGGCGACCCTCTTTCCTTTTTGGCCACACGCAACCCATGTCACCCTTGGTTGGAGCATTACTTCTCATTTTCCCCCGCCGGGATCGTCTATGTTTTCAAAGTACTACCCAGGTCACTTACCTTTATCCTATGAATTTGTTCATCTTGTCCAGCCTCTGGCACAGCCTATCCCTGATCTTGTCGTCCCCCTGACACTTGATCTTGTCACACGGTTGCGGCCATTCCTCCTATCATATAACCTCCAACCAAGGGCAGTCTTGAGTCTTCCCATTTCTTGACTTCGTCCATATACCTCTGCCACTTCTCCACCACAGTAGCTTCTACGAAGCCCTTTGCTTCTGGGAGTCGCGTCCTCCTTTTGTCGACATCAACACACTTTTCCAAAAGGGCGAAAGTATCTTGATTCTCATTTCCCATTTAATGAGAGATCTTAGACGGCACAGGGGGAAACCCCATTTCTCCCTGATGTCGTTGACCCCCATACCATTCGACGCCAACACTTTCTCATGGTGCGGTGGGTCTTACTTTGTGACTATTGCAGTTTTATTATCAGTTGTTGAAGACCTCTGAACTTGGTAGGGCCATCAATGCCCACATCACCGTCGTTGTTTACTTCCGTGACCATTACCGCTGGTTCAGAGTATGTTCCTTTGCAGAATTGTCTTCTGCCTTTATCATTCCGCCCCCAAGGGCGCTGCAGTTGTCTACACCAACACTTCAGACATTTTTTCTTCAGAGTTACATCACACGAGCATGGGGCATGCCCGCCTCGTTTGTACACACTTGTATATTGTTACGCACCTTGTGGAAGGTCGGGATCTACAGGTTCCTTTCTTCTCCAATGGATTTCTCTACACGGTCCCACTATTACTCTCCCTTACAACACCATTCTCCGTAAAAGAAACATTGATGGATTTTGGTTATACGTTTTGCTCCTAACCTCATCCATCAGGGGGCATCTGTTATCACTGAAATTTCATCCGCACAGGGTGACAAGAACTCTGCATCGTCAACACAGGATTGGAGTCATTCATGGCATAGGATTAATTCCTCATCATTGCAAAAGGGTCAAAAAACTATACAAATGGTCAAAAATTGAAAGGCGCTTTACATCCTCTTAGCGCGCGCGCGCATGCGTGTAACAGCTTCGTACAAGGCGCGCACATGTGCACAAGGTGCGGTTGTTGGGAGAAAAACTCGTGCGCCTGCTAAACGGCGTATTTATTGAAATTGGTCGGCCTCCCAACCACTAATGGATCAGCTCCCAAGTCGATTTGACACCAAATCCGAGCTCAATCCTCATGGTGGGCTGGTCAAAGACCTAATTGTGCCCTAAAGAGCCCCTTTTCACACTCAAAAGAGACCACATAATAACCCAATGCTTGGCTATAAAAAGCCATGAATGACCACCATTTTCTCAAGGAATTCTTTGTATTGTTATGCTGCTGAGATTGCTAAGGACTCATTCTTTGGCAACAACCATTGTAGGCTGCATTTCATAAGCTATTCACCCC
>ML793178.1:162308-174343 GCA_009831015.1 Picea engelmannii
TCTCCATTGTGTGTCTTTGGATTTCATCAATCAGACCAGCTAATACATTGGTGATATTGGTCCATTTACATTTGTTTTTTGTATTTTTTCACATGCTCATAGTTTCATTTGGTTTTTGTTTAATTCTTGTTAATAGCTTTGTTTTTTTCTTTCTAACCTTTTACCTCACAGCTGTCATGCTCTGCAGAGCCCAACAGGGCATGTAAGCACTCATAATTTTCTCACACAGTGACGAATTGGGTGAAAACAAGCAGTATTACTACCACGACAGGGTGGTGGAAGGACCAATGAGTCCTTCGATGATGACTTCTTTGTGTGGCTATCACAACAGATCCCTATGATCAAGTATTACCCATATGCAGGGACAAACTTTTCTAGAGATCCTGAGATACCCGTGCCTCCTGGTAAGGAGCGAGGGGAGATGGGTAAGTCTCCACCTTTGTATTTTTTTGTTTGCATATGTAATTTTTATGTCATTTTTCTTATATATATCATTTTTTTGTATGCCAGAGTATTTGATGGGTATACGTTTGTTGCATCCAGATGTGGGACCCGTACGACCTGTCGATTATGCATAGAATAGGCGTCGTCCTCGGCCAGAAGCCACAACTGCCATTGGGGGACCATCAGTAGTAGGGAACCTCCTAGCCGGGGAAGCTGAGAGGTTCCTTAGATGAGTTGAGCAGAACTTCACTGCACTCACTCACATAGTCTCGATGGCAAAGATAGAGGACCTACCGCCATCCATGCAGCCTCATGTAGTGGGGGCACCTCGGACGTGGGTCCGATTGTTTAGGCATTTAGCCCATGCTGTGGACTATTATAATAGGGCCCATAGGCCCTGAACCTATTTAGACTTTTTACATGCCACGAGCACTATTTGTATATATTTTTTGATGTCATAACCCCTGTGACTCGTTATTAGTCCCATTTTTTAGGCGCTTGATTCCATCTATGTACTCTGGTTATTTTATGATGTTATATATGTTTTTTTGATCTTTTGTGTCTTACGGATCATGTGTGAAAAAATGTATTTACATGCTTATGTCAATGTTCTTTCATATGTGTGCAAGATGCCAATCTAAAATTTGATTAGCTAGAGTATCTGTAATTTAGTTTAATCTCCTAGGAACATGAAAATATGTAATATAATCAAAGTTTCATTCTAAGAGACGTAACCTAAGAATCGTCAGTGTAAAGTTGGCTCATGAACCTGGCATACTATGTTTAGCTATGACACAACCAGTTGTGCGTCGAGATAGACCCAGAGATGAGAGATACCCAATGACAAGGAGTCACGAAGCAACTCAATAACTGCACTATACTCGACAACATTATTTGTGGTGTCACCTAAGAATATACCTCCGAAAGATAACAACTGGCCCTGAGGTGTAAAGATTACCCAAGCTGCGGAGGCAAGCCTCCGAGTGTGCCGACTAGCACCGTCTGCATACCCAACGAACACCTCGGAATCACTTGACATCTGTCATATTGACAAAAGATAACATCAATGACATGTCCATAACACTTAAAAGAAATTAAAAAGTAATAGTATAAAGACTATACATATGTTACAATAAGTTACCCACAGTGACCTGCCTATGAGTAATACTTCTTGAGGTAGAGCCCATTTCTAGGCTCTGCCAAAGAATTCCCTTTAAAATCAACCAAACGATAAGCACCCTTTTTTAATACCTCTTTTATGATGAAGGGTCCGAACCACATGGGTTTGAATTTTCCTGCCCCTAGGGGGTCCTTATCTTGGTCATAGACTAGGACAAGGTCACCTTCAAAGAAAATACGAGGACGAATGGACCTATCGTACTGACACTTGACCTTATGTTTGTGAGCCTCATTGGCCAGGGCTGAATCATGACACTTCTCATTGAGCTGCTCAAGGTGTACTAAACGTTCTTCAAGTGGAGAAGCGTCTGGCAATAATTGTACTGCCAATTTTAGAGATGGGATCTGACATTCGATGGGAAAGACTGCCTCTAGCCTGTAAACGAGTTGAAAATGTGAGAAATCAGTTGCGGTCTTAACAGATGTTTGGTAAGCCCATAATGCCGAGTATAACATCAAATGCCAATTTGAATTGGCTGAGTTGATAGTTCGTTGTAGAATAGTCTTAAGAGTTTTGTTTACAGCCTCTACCTACTCATTGGCTTGGGGGTAGTAAGGTGATGAATTCTCTTGCCGTAACCCAAGATTTGATGTTAATTCGGTCATCATTTGGTTCTAAAAGTGACTGCCATGGTCAGTGACAATCTCTCTCGGGACGTCGAACCATGCTATAATCTGGTTGAATAAAAAGAGATTTCCAGTCTCTCCATCATCTTTAAACGTTGGCATAGCTTTGACCCACTTAGTGAAGTAGTCTACAGCTACGATGATATAGCAGTGCCCCCTTGCTGACGGGGGGTTGCAAGTAGTGTAATCAATCCCCCACTTGGTGAAGGGACCAACTTTGATGATAGGAAACATAGGAGCGGGATGTGTCCTCATCTTTCTAGAGAAGACTTGACATGGATGGCACTTCTTGATTGATTCTATACAATCTTTGATAAGTGTCGACCAGAAGTAACCTGCTCGTAGAATTTTTTAGGTTGTTTCCAACCCAGACAAATGACCGCCACAAGCTTCGGTATGGAAATAGTTGAGCACGATGACTACCTCCTCTTGTGTGAGACATCGACGTAAGATGCAGTCTACACCTCTCCGATAAAATGTATCATTGAGTATGAGATAATTCTTAGCCTGATGGCGTATACGTCGATGCTCATCATGAGAAGCAGAAGTGGGGCACCTCAAAGTCTGGAGATAGATAAGTATATATCCATACCAGGGATCTAAAGATGTGATCAAAAACATATCTCCCCGAATAGGCGATTCTTCAGGCACAACGTCACCTGACTCAACCAGAAGTTCTGAAATAAGCTCTGCGAAGACCAATGACTTTTTGGACTTTTCTGAAATGAAGTCTAAGTCAAATTCCTATAGGATGACTATCCATCTACTAATTTTTCCGCCTATAACCTGTCATGTCAACATGTACTAGAATGGATTCACGACAGCAATGACGGTGGTCTTGCGAAACAGAACATAATGATGAAACCGTTGAACAGCATGAACTACTGCACACGCAAGTTTTTCGATATGAGAATAATTGAGTTCTAGTCCTATGAGGCCTCGGCTCAGGTAATAGATCACGTATTCTGAGAACAAATCATCTTCCTGAACTAAAACCATGCCAATGGTTGACTCTGCGGCAGCCAGATATAATAAGAAATCTTTGTTATAGTTAGGTGGCCATAGCAGAGGTGCAGTTGTGAGGGCGTATTTTAATGCGTCGAAATATCATTGAGAAGCTTCGTCCTAGAAAAAGGAAACATCTTTCTTCAGTAAACGCATAAATCCCTTGGTGATTTCGGCATAGTTGGCGATGAAGCGTCGTAAGAAGTTCGCCTTGCCTTGTAGACTCTCAAGTTGTAGAATTGTGCGTGGGGGGGGCAACTGGATTATTGCCTCCACCTTGAGAGGATCAACCATGATCCCTGTTGTTGATACAATGAAACCTAACAAACATCCTGGCGTTACGCAGAAGCTACACTTGTTTGGATTCAAGCGAATCCTAAAGTAGCGACAGCGTTTGAAGATTAGTCTAAGGTGTGTAGGATGATCCGTTCTCTTGTGATATCATGATGCTAAATCATCTAGATAGGCCTCGACTATATGCTTGAGATCATGAAAAGAAAAAGACATGGCTAGATAGAAGGTGGCTCCAGCATTTTTAAGACCAAAAGGCATCTTACGATATGTGAATGTACCCCATGGACAAATGAATGTTGTTTTGTGTTGGTCTTCGGGTTTGATTTGGATTTGATTATATCTCAAAAAACCATTCATGAAAGAAAAGGATTCGCAACCAGCACATTCATCAATGATCTGGTCGATGAACGGTGTTGGAAAATTATCTTTGGGACATGCCTTGTTCAAATCACGGAAATCGGTACATACACGAATTGTGCCTTGTTTTTTATTGATCGACACAGGATTTGACACCCATTGAATCAAATGGATAGGATAGATAAAACCTGCCTTTAGCAATTTCTCAACCTCAATCTTAATGGCTGCTGCTTTCTTGGGATTAACTGGACGAAGCTTCTGTCGAATAGGCTTAGCATCAGGATACATTGTGATTTCATGTTCAACTATTTTTGGATCAATACATGGCATTTCCTCAAAAGACCAGGGAAAAATGTCGCGGAATTCTTTGAAAAGAACCATGTAGATTTGAATCTCTTCAGGGGAGCAATATGCTCCGATGAAGATGTTCTCCATGACGCCAGGGTTTCGGGAGATGTTGATTGGTATAGTTTCAGTGATAGTTTTCATATTGCCCTCAGCATAAATTTCATGTGTAGCTAAGAGGTTAAGAGGACACAGCTGATCTCCCGTCATGGTCACGATGAATTCTCCTGCTTTGATTCAGCTTAACTCTGGGAAAAAATATGATTTGTGATGAAGATCTTCCCAAGGTTTGTCCAGACTAGTCATTGCTTCGATTACTGCTTCATCAGAAGGCAAGACTAAGTCTAACGAATCGACGTTAGCGAGAGAACCCTGAGCCCAAATAGGCTCTAGAAGTGGATCTAAATCTTGTGCAGGAGTCAGATTAGTGTTAGATGAAGCTTACTGGACTAAAGAGTACACTTCTTCAGCAGAAAACAAGGGCATGGATATGCATGGGTGCCCTATCTCATCCATCGTGGCTGATGGGGAAGGAAGAATCCATGGATCCTCGAAGTAAGTTGTGCAGAACGACGGAACTTGAAAAATATCAACCTTATGGTGATTAGATATAAATTTGATATCGCCCTGAGGAGGTGGGTAATCAAAGGTACCCATCAAGGATGGGCACAAACCAACTCCTACGTTGACGACACCTGGTTGAGGATTATCAATCATCGGGACCATGGATGCCCCTAAAGCTGGGTCAGGTCTAGAGAAAGACAATTGATCAATGGTCACTATCCGGCCCTCGTGTGGAAACAACAAGACCTGGAAAACTGTAGCAACCAAAGCTTCCATAGAATAAGTCCAACTCCATCCTAACAAGAGGTTATAGTCAAGGGGAGCATCGACTACCTCTACTTCGACACACACGGTCTTCCCTCCTAACTGCACAGAGAAAGAAGGAACGATGCCATGAGGTCGGAACAAACGACCATCGAAAGCAGTGAGGAGAGTAGGTGATGGAGACAAAACGGGCTAGCCAATGGCCTTCCAACATGCCAACGACATAACGCATGTCAAGGCGCCCTCATCGACCACCGTGCGGAAGATATTCTGAGTAAAATTTTTCATGGGGTAAGCCACTACTATCTGAAACGCTACTTGGTAAGGCAGGCGAGGTTTTAAGTCGGTTGTATCTAACATGATGGTACCCGGATTACAAGTCGCAATAGAGCCCAATGCGGTTAACAAGGATTTCCTCTCAGCAGTGCAGCTTTGGAGGACCTCCAAAGCCAACATCGTACAAGGGGTTTGTGATAAATCTTCCACCACAGAGTAGTTCTGGGTGGCCCTTGCGTTTGGGTTATGAGAAGCCTTTTTAAATGCACCTTTTGGAATGCGTGTCATTGTTTCTCCCAACATCTTCTCAATCTGTAGAAGAAGAGATGGGAGGTTAGCTTCCTTACCCTTCTCAGAAGCGCTTGGTTTACTATAATTGTGTGCTCTAGTCGATATGAAAGCATCACCCCTAACCATATAAACGTTCATGGATGAGGGGTTGTTCGGAGGAGGTCAGGTTTCTTGGCTGCCCCCTTCCATGCTTGCAGAGGCTTGAGTGAGATTCTTCCCATGTTGAATTGGATTAGTCAACACTGCCTATTGTTGTTGTGTGACAAACTTTTAGGCCTTTGCAAGTCGAGGACATAGATGGATCGGGTGGTCTTCCGTGCATAAGTTGCATGGATACCTCGCCTTCCATTTTTCAGTGTTGTCCCCGCCAGCATTATTGCTGGGTTTTTTATCCCCCTTCCCTTCTTTCATTGTTTTTTCTTCCCTTCAGGCTGCTAGGCGGCCTTTGGGTTAGTCGACTATACGGTGTGTACTTCCAACATTTGGGTAGGGGGAGCAGTCAGAGAAATAGTTTGGTTGGCCGTTGTGTGTTGTATGGATAACTGCTGCAACTGTTTTGTCAATTGCTCAGCAGGCTTGGTTTGTGCTGAAGCGACAATACCATCAGCATGTGGTCCATCTCTCTGTCTAGTTTTATCCAGTATTGAACATGGTGCATCTGGCAAGATGTTGTATAATAAACCGGACTAAGAATAGATGAGCTCAAACTATTGAGACCTCATGATGGCATCTTCTTCAGAGAAAACTCTGGATGTCACGACGTCTTTGGATAACTGTGGGACCAAAGACTTAAGGAACCACTCAAGCAAGAATGTTGGTGGGACTGGTACTTTGATTAAACTCTTCCGGCATCTCCATTCTAGGATGTGATCAGAGATATGGTCCATTGTTGTCTGTTCTAAATTAGTGAGCAGCTATGTGCCAGCGTCGTATCTCACAGGTAACTAGAAATGGTTAAGGAAAGCCATCGCCAGTTCACCAAAAGAAGAGTATCTTGAGCGATCAAGCTCAATGTACCATTTCACGGCACTCCCAATGAGAGTACGTTGAAACAATCGCAATTGTATGGAGTCATATTTTAATGAGTTAGATGAGCACCAAAGATGAAAGGTAGTCACATGATCTCCTAGATCTTCATTAGGCTTGGCTTCGAACTTTGGAATGTCCAAAGTCAACTTCGTCGGCATAAGGGGCCAACGCGGATCGTGACAAATAGGGTCATTCAAAAACCTTGTCAAATCTGGCAAGTGTAAAGTCGCCAGGAACGGTAATTTGGGTTACTGCTGATAACCTGGGAAAAAGGGACCTGGAGTTTGACTGGCACCAGGTTGCCAGGAAAAGTTTGGCGGCTGGCTCGGATTCTGGTAGAAACCTTGGCCCTGGCCAGTGTACGAAATTTGCTTATGTGGAGACATCATCGGTTGATTTCCCAAATAGGACATGGATTGTTGGGCATGCATTGTATTCGAAGGACTTTGGGAACGATTACCCCATGCCAGTCTCATGGGGAGAGGCATAGTAGTTTGTTCGGGGTTCCATTGATTGTGGAAAGAATTACCCCAGATCGGCATTTCGGAGGAGGGAACAGATCCTTGTCCTAAATTCCAAGGTCCTGCTAGGTTTTCCCCCTATGAAGGAATAGTACCCTGCACAGGAGTAGACTGTCCAAAAATGGGGTTGCCCCCAGTCGAGAAAGCGGCTGACGAGAAGGTGTTGTTACCAAACGTTTCGTTCCAAAAAAACAGTGTCGAACCTACCAACATACTATGCGAAGGTGGTCCTTGACTGTGTAGGTTGCCCGATGAACTGTTGATGCAAGTCACCGAGTGAAGGGGACGAAGGAGGGATATGACCTCCTCCATAAGGAAAGGCGTTAAAAGGGACAGAAGTTCCCCCTATGTGACCTTGCAAAGGAGTGCTAGAGGTCCCTGCCCCCAGACCCAAAGTTTGTAAAGTGGAGTAGGAAAGTACAGGACTTGTACCTGAACTAGGCATACCATATGAAAACAGAGGGCCTATTGCACTAGGTGTGAAAGGGGTTGTGTCCGCCGCCAAAGACAGGTTCAGACCACTATGCAAAGTAGTGGCGATCAAGACCATGGTGGATTGGACCGACGACGATAGGTTAGGAGATGACAACTCTCCTGTGGTGACAACTATGGTGGGAATTGATGAATTCCCAGAAGGAGTAACAACATTTGTTTCCATTGCTGTGTGTGACACTATCTGGCACTTGTAAAATTGAATTGGTACAATAAAAGGTGCCAAGAGATCAGTGGTTGGGGTTTCAACCGAGCCAAGAGCGGTTACTTCAAGGTCCAAAAAAGTCGATTCCTCTGGGGGTTGTTCGGGCACAAGGGTTTGTAACCCGGTCACTTCAAAAGACCCTTGTTGGTCTAGCTTTTGCCTTAATGGTGGCGGGGGTGGCTCCAGGGTAACCGGCGGAAGGCCAAGAAGACTTCGTGACCGGCAGAGCTCAGGATCCTCCACTGTGTGAGAAGATCCAAGACACTCTAAGGTAGTCTAAATGCTCAAAAGTAACACACACTAAGAAAAAAGTCCCTAGAAGATAAGACAAGCAACCACTAAATTAATTGGAAGAACAGTTACAACAACCAACTCTAGAGAAACTTACCAGTGCAAGTGCAACTCAAACACAGAAGCACCCTCCGGGTATACTCTGCAAAGCATGGCCCGATGTCTATCCTAGGTACTGCAGTATACCCCCGCAGTCACCTGTGTATGTCCCTAACAAAGATTGACAATTAGGTTTCCAGCACGCGAACAGTCACCAGGCGGGTACAGGCAAAAGTCGGGTAGACCACAATGAGAAGGGTATCGAGCCCGAAACCTGTCAAGGGTATCGAGAGAAAATGGTCCAGACGACAACTGAGGAACTTGAATGGATTCGAGACCCACAAAGTGATCCGGATTTATGTAGGAACACAATGAAATACAGAAATACACATAAACACAGAGATGTAGCGAAAATAAGACTTCATTTCATTAATAACAAAATGACTGAAATATGCTTACAGACAGAATGAAAATAAACTAGCTAGGGCGTTGGTAGCTTATCTCTGAGAAGAGATGTGGCGGCTACTGGCCTATGAACTCTGTTAAAATGAGGCTTGAAGGCCTATTATTATTGAGAAACAATGGAAAACCCTAAACATCCAAAGACCTAACCCTAGGAGATGAAAAGCCAAGACTATGGGCCTCGTTTGGGTAAGTTGGTACATCAACTTCCCGGGGACGTAACTTTGGAATATGATCTCCATTTGACGCATTCTATACCTCGTTAGAAAGATCTATCTGAAAACATCGTTTAAGGCCTCAAAATGGCTCCGAAAGTTTTCGCAAAAAAACTTCCCCATTTTCCCAAAAAACGTCGTTTAAGGCCTCAAAACGACTCCAGAAGTTCAGGACCCGAAAAACTACTAAAAATAGTAAACTATGCGGAAACTGAAAAAATGAAAGAAGTAATGGTAGGGATCCAAGTGGAACAGGTGGGTGGCCACCAATATCCACCTGGATCATTCCTCCCCCCTTAGGAAGCAATGGTCCCCATTGCGTTGAGTTCCTCCATGAGATGAGGAAACTTCTGCTGAACTTGGTCCCTAGTGAGCCATTTGCCTTGGTGAAGGAGTTGGCCTGCTTTGACAACTCGATATAGCAGTATCCTTTGTTTTCAGGTGTGCTTGATCTGTGTATCCATGATCTGATCAGTTTTGGCTTGTTCCATGCAGTCTGGATTTAACTCTGTTGGTGTGAGTTGTTATGCCATGTCGGATGTGCTTAGTAGAGGTGGAAAGTAGGGCCGAAGGTGGTTCACATTGAACATTGGGTGCAGACCAAGGAATGGTGGAATGTTGAGCTCAAAGGCATTTTCCCCTACAGCCTTGGTGAGGGTGTACGACCCATATCAGAGCAGACGAAGCTTGCGGTGGGGTCCAGCGAGGTGCTCTTTTTGCAAATGCAGCCACACTTTGTCGCCCACTTGGAAGTTGTGTGGCACCCGATCTTGATCATGTCACTGCTTGTACTTAGCATTGGCTCTGTCCAAGATGTCATGAACCTATTGGCGGATGTTTTGAATGCGCTCAATGAAGTTGTTTGCCTTATCCACCTCAGACTAGACATGAGTTGAATCTTTCTGAGTAGCCACAAATGGCATGGCTATGTCAATGGGACATAGTGGCTGGAATCCCAAGCCCACTTGAAAGGGGTTGTGGCTGGTTGAGCTATGGAGAGCCCGGTTGTAGCTATGTTGTACATAGGGGAGGCTCTCATCCCATGTGCATGGATGCTTTGAATTGTACATGCGCAGAATGTGTACGATCATCCAGTTGACGACCTCTGTCTGGCAATCAGTTTGCGGATGGAAAGTTGTGGACTTGGTGAGCTTGGTGTCCAACATCGACCAGAGGCTGGACCAAAATGTACTAAGGAACCTACTATCCCGATCTGATATGATAGACTATGGGATCCCAAAGTGTACCCACACTCGTTCAAAGAAGATTTTAGCAGTGGCTTCTACTGTGATATTCTTATTGCAGGCCATCATAATGGACATCTTCGAAAATTGGTCGATGACCACAAAAACACAGTCATTGCCATGCTTAGTAGAAGGAAGGCCCGATATGTAATCCATAGAGATGGATTCCTAAGGTCAACTGGGGGTAGGAAGCAGAGTATAGAGGCCTTGCTTCTTGATGGTCGGTTCGGCAATGGCGCACGCAGTGCAGGACTTGATGTACTTCCCTACATCTTGTCGAAGGTTCGGCCAATAGAAATACTTTTGCAGTACTACCACAGTTTTCTCGACCCTGAAATGCCCAGTGACCTGACTATAGTGCGCCTCCCAAATCATCTTGGCACGCTTGCTTGAAGGAACACAAAGGTGTCCCAGCTAACAAAGCAGGGCATCCTAGAGGTGAAAATTGGGAAATTGCTTACCCTCCAAGAGTGTATTGTATGTGTGGCCGAATTATGGATCACTTGTGTAGAGAAGCGACCAATCAGAAGTCTCATGCCCACAAGAGTTGAGCATAGTGGTTCGTGCCATGATGGGTGGTCGACTGAGGCAGTCTGCAACATTATTGGTGCTGCCTTTTTTCTACTTAATGTTCAAATGAAACTGTTGTAGGTATGTGGACCACTTCTGATGGTGATCGTTCTGCAACTTCCCTTGTGTCTGTATGTGTTAAGCCCTAATATTGGCTCATTACCCCTTAATTGGGGCATATTAGATTAGTAATGTTATGTTATTTATGTCAGCTTTAGGACATTAGTTTTAATTTAGATTAGTAATGTTATTTTATTTATGTCGGCTTTACGCCATTAGTTGTAATTATACCTCCTAGTCTCCTATATATACCAAGGAGACATTTTCATTTTGAATCATCTTGTACTTGAACATTTAAGTGGGGTAAAAGGAGGTTGCCCCCTCGAAGAGGCTTATTATCTGAAATTATCTCTTTTTCAAGGTGTTGAGTACTTTTCCTAAGGTTTTTCTATGCTATATTGATGTTTGGTTCTTAACATATGGTATCAGAGCTCAGGGTCTTGGGGTTTCGCTGCTACATCTGAGACACTGTGGAATTTTCTCTATAAATTTTTTTCTACAATGTTTTAGAAGGACTGGTTTGGAGGGTATTTATAATATGGATAAAGGTAAGTTGGGTTCAAAATTCAGCTCCTTATGACTTATACTTTCGTAGATACAGCCTGTACAAGATAGGGTTATGGAATCATCCTGAAATGAGTCATTGTGGAATTTTCGCTATAAAACATTTTCTATAAAGTTTCAGACCCTGAACTCTAGAGGCCATTTACAGAAATTAGTATTGTATCTTTGGTAAAAATTTCATCTTTTGGGTCATCTTAAATTTGTAGATACACCCTATGTAAGATAGGGTATCTGACTAGCCCTATTGACTAGTCTCAAGAAGGTGTTCCAAGTAAAACAATCATAACTTCTTCCTAGAGTATCAAAATTGTGTGGGACTGGTTGAATTGGATCATGGACAGTCTGTAGTATTTTGGGTACAAGTTTCAGAATTTTATATCAATTATTTTGTGCGGGGCACACTATACAAGTGAGATCTCCTGGAAAGGCCAAAAATTGGCAAGTTGTGGGGAAGTTACCTTTAATTCCACTTGGCACATCCAATTTTGATCAGACCTATGGCATTGCAGAGAAGAAATATCAGAAAAATACATAAGAGAAAGTTTCATATCCAAAAGGGCCAAAAATTGGGAGATACAATAGAAGAAATATTGTCTAGCAGAACCACCTCAAAATCAAGGTTCAAAAGTGATACTTGGCCAACATGCCACCCAAAAAGGGAACTTCTACACCAAATAAACCTCCAGAAAATCCTACT
>ML793178.1:246920-306559 GCA_009831015.1 Picea engelmannii
AAGTAACCCTCGAGCTGATTCAACCATTTTTCCAGAGCATCTGCATCTATTTGTCCTTCAAATAAGGGAATATAAAAATTAACTTGTACCTCGAAAGGGGTCGGTCCTCCAAACTGATTGTTGGTCGAGGTTCCTTCCGTGGTAGTTGGCAATCGTTGAAGAATTTGCGCAAAATTGTCCATCATATCGTTCCGCTGTCGCGCGAGAGCCTCCTCGAGCAACATCTTGATAGGATCTCCTGCTCTGTCATCTCATTTTTCCTCCGCCATGGGCGGTTGTTTGCGCCGGAGAGGGGTTTCTCTCTTAAGCTGAACTAATTCAAGACCCAACTCCTTATATCCTGACCTCGTCGGTGACATGCACAAAAAAATGACAAAAGAGCAGTCTTCTCTGATACCACTGATCCGGATTTATGCAGGAACGGAATGTAAGAAGAAAATAACAGAGTGTGCACAATAGTATTGCAGAGAACACAGTGATACAGCAAACACACACTTCTATTAATTAATGAAATAGAGAAACTGTAAAACTGTTGAACAATACATAGTTAGAATGGTGGTAGCATATCCCTGATAAGAGATGTGGCGGCTACACTCATCCGTGACCAAGATGATTACAAAAAGAGGCCAAAGGGCCTTATTTATCAAAAGCAGGAAGGTAGAAACCAAAAACCTAACCCTATAAGATGAAACGCCAAAAGTCAAGTGGGCCCTATTTGGGTAAGTTAGTCCATCAACTTCCCGGAGTCATAACTATTGCATACGATCTCCGTTTGGGGCACACGATAGCTCGTTGGAAAGATCTATCCAAGGCCTACAATGCTCAAGACAAAATAGCATCATAGATGCTAATTTGTGACAGCAACATACCCAAAACAACATCATTTAGGGCCTCAAAATGGCCCCGGAAGTTCAGGACCCGAAAAAACTGCTAAAAATAGTAAATTACCAGAAATACCAGAAAACTGTTTTGAGCCAAATGGAAAGGTGGGAAGCCACCGATACCCATATGGATCATATATACATAATGAAAGAATACAAAATGAAACTACACTACACTAGCATGACATGCAGATGATATATACAATGGATGCAGATGCCTACCTACCTCTACTTACCTGTTGGTTGAATTCTAGGTGTAGTCAAATAACCAGTGAAACCATCTTAGCAATATCTCATAATACCTACCTCTGTGCTTCATCATGAACCAAAACAATGACTATTCAAGCACAAAAATAACATGAGTTAGAACATGTATCACATCATTAGAAATCGTAGAGTCTAGCTCATGGAGGCGGGAGGGAGGGACAAAATTATGCCAAGTCACACTTCTAGGAAAGTGCTCAATCCATCTAAGAAAGGGATCGTAAAAAATCAAAGGCTTAGAAGACTGACTTAAAGAGTCTAAAGGTTGGTTACCTTGGATGTCATCACATCTTGAAGTCTGGGAAAGGACTAGTAAGAACCTAGAGAATGATTGGCAAATTTCTAAGGGAAAGTTGAAAGAGTGATATAATAAACTCCTTCTTAAGGTATTCAACCTACCCTTGAATTCTAAAAGAAGGCTTTGCCCTAGAGAAAAATCAAGACAAGGGACATGTTTTCCAACTACACCCTTAGTGACATAGTGAGGTAAAGTAATCAAAGGGGGGTGGATAACCTTGTCACAAGTACCATGCTTTGGGCAGGCAATGTCCTCACCTCTATCAAGATCTGAGCACAATGATGGTTGATAATATTCTTCATAGAATAAATCCAAGTGCTCAAAATAATACTCATCAAAATCTTCAAGGTATGACTGAAAATCATCAGGAGGACATAGAAGTAGGTCACCCTTGGAGATATCTGTAACTATATCATTTCCTTGTTGCCAAATGTCAGAATTAGTAGTAACCTGGTATGATAGTTGTAAAGGCGACATTTGGAAATGATCCTAAATGTCCTAAACAGGATCCCCATCATATCCAATCACATCCCATTTATGTTTCCCAACATGTATGAACTCATCAATATTATCAACAAAGTCATCACCTTTATCATAATATGAAGGGCCTAAAACATCCAAGGGCTCCTCTAACACTTCTTCACTTTCCAAATCATAAAATAAAGCATCATCAAAATATTGGAAAGGGAAATAACTTACTATGTTTACTTCTTCCTGTGCAGGAGCTTCGAGGATATGGATAACTTCATTAAATTGAAGAGTATGCATCATTGTCTCGTCCTCATGACTTGTCTCTAAATCTTCAACTTCATAATAAGGAGGATCTATCTTGTCCAAGGATTCCCTTTCTTCCTCCCCCTATGAATCATAGAATAAGGTATCATTAAAAACTTGAAAAGGAAATTGACTAATCTCATCCTCTTCTTCTTGTGCAGGAGGAATAGGCTCTTGGATGGCTTCATCAGAAAGAGGAGCACACATCAATACTTCATCATCATGTTTGATATCTTCATGCTCTCGTTCTTCAACCATGTCTTCATTATCCTTGGTAGAAGCATGAGTAAATTCTTGCTCTTCCTCATGGGATTGGAAACCCTCATTAGGATCCCTCTCCTCGACCTCCTATTGGTTGATAAATTGTTCCCTTCTTTCAAAGATCTCAAGGGAAACTAATCTCTCCAAACTAAGAGTATCTGGGGTACCTTTGGGGTCATCAAATTTGGTTTCTAGAGAAAAGATGTGTTTTCTCTTTAACAAAGAGATATCCACCTCGATTTGTATGGCCATGTAATATGCATCATAGATTGTTTTTGGCCCCTTTTTATTGAGGAGGAACCCTAAATGCACTAAGAGTGCATTGGTATAGAGGTAAATGAGGTACTTGTCTCCAGGATGATGGCTTCTAGGAATCTGATATAGCAAGTTCTCAAACCTAGTATGGAATTACTTGACAGTATCATTCTTAGTTTGTTTTATGTACTCGAGTCTTTTTAATAGAATTTGGAAAAGGATTACCGAAAAAGTGTCGTCTTTGAGGAAAAGGAAAGCTTTTCATTCAGGTAAGCTTCATAAGATAAAGGCTTTGAGGAAAAGGATTACTGAAAAAGTGTCATCTTGAGGAATAATGATTCAGTGTTCCCTGACAACGACACCAAAATGTTATCGTACAATTTGTACTTTCCCAAAGCCCAATGCAAGTAGATACAAAATTGGTGTAACTAGGAGTGACATATCACTGTCACCTTAATAGGAAACCCCTTTCTATTTAGGATTATGTTGTGGTACCCCAGGGGAGATGTCCCCAGTGACCTAAGGGTTTGAGAAGGATAGGGACAAAGCTCCCCCCTCTCACAAGTCACTCAAATTCAAAGGGTTATTTATGTCTTATAGAGAAGAAGCAAATGAGTAATGTTTTGTACCTACCCAGAACAAGACAACAAAATAGAAAAAGGGCACTTTCCAAGTACCAAAATGATATTAGTGCTTCATAAGACAATGAACTCTTAAGAAATGTACTAGCTGATATAGAATTGAAGCAGTATAACAATTTATAACAGAAATAAGAAATTTGTAACAACCACAATTATTATGCTCCAAAATGCTTGAGAAAAGACTAAAAATAGTAGTTTTAGCTAGGCAAACTGATATCAGGTAGTCACAATCAGTTTTGGTAATGTTTAGCTAGCAATATATGTTACTTTTGAGGTTAGTTTGTTGTTGTTAGATGGTTGTAGAAATATTTTGCAACAACAACAAGTTGGTAAGTGATTTAGGCTAATCTAAAGTTAGTAGGAGTTAGTGGATGTTCCAAAGAAGATAGCTTGAAAGTAGTTTGATCAATCAATCACTTGTAGTGGGTAGACTAGTGCCTTCAAGGGTAATGGAGTCAATGATGGCAGCAACAACTCTTACAGGAAAATAGTGATGAGAATACTTAGTCAAAGGAGATGAAGAGGATGAGAGAGGTGTTGGTAGCCCAAGGCCTCAAACATCCAAGTCCTAGAGATAATTGCTAGAAAGTAATGAAATTAGTCCCTAGTGATTCCTCTTTTCCTTAGACAATTTGAAATAAAATATGAAATAGGAAATGAAGTAGGGTTAATAGAGTGCTACAATGGTAGGGATCTAGTATCTACTTCTAGATAGGTGATTTTCAAGAAATCTTAGCAAGTCGAATGTTATAGAGAAAAAGATATAACATATGTCTTTCTCCTAGGGTTTCAAGCAAGCAATTTCATAATCTTTGACATGAAACAAGTAAATTTGTTGGTTGTGGAGCCTGATTATCTTCCTGATTTAGAGGTCTTTTACTTTTAGTCATGTTTATATCCCATGAAGTATTTACACCCCATAAGTATGTACACTCTTCCACGCGGGGGAGTGCAAAGGGGGGGTACCCCCTCTACGGGGTCCGGGGGGGCTATCCCCCGGCTGGGGGGTCTGGGGGCAAGTGGGCCCCCAGCGGAGGTTCGGGGGCAAAGCCCCCGAAGCAAAAATTTCCTTGTAAAAGTATATTGTAATTTCATTGTAAATCTGGACCGTTCATTATAAGGTCACAGATCTAACGATAGAGATTATGTTAGGGTTTTTTCCCTAGAAGGCAACCCTCTTTTATGAGGGAAATGTATTGCGGCTATGTATGTTGGCGAGTATTGTATTCTGAGTGAGGAGACTGTGAGAGAAAGAAGAGGAAGTTATAGCGGGTTTTTCTGTAGGTTGTATCCCTTCATTTTGCGGGATAATAATAAAGAAAGGACCTGGCAATTTCTCTGGTGGACGTAGCCCACACTGGGTGAACCACGTAAATCTGTGTCTCTCTTGTATTGTGTATCTTCTATGTTTTGTTTCCGTATTTTTTTTATTTTATTGCTTCGCGGTCCTGTTTTTATAACAAAATTCACCATAAGCATTCATTCGCAATAAAGAAATGCATATTTTCTACTTACTTTACCAAGAATAATCAAGCCAAACCCTAGTTGAAGATCCTCCATAATAAAAAATTTCCAAACTACACCAAGATTTGCCTCCCCAAAAGTTGTGCACCACTTAGTTTCAGCCAATAACCCTTAAAGAGGACCGAATTTCAGACCTCACACTTGTGTGATGAGTGAATGATAAAAAAATGGGAGTTTTCCTCTCTTATTTATACAATACTTATGACCTTTAATTAAAATCAGGGCATCAAAAGGCCGAGATGGCCAAATTACATGGAAACTCCAGCTTTTACATAAATTCAAGTAAACAAACCCTAAAATCTTTTTAGGGGTGATGTCATGCCCTCCTAGGGTGATGTTGAGTCTCCTGAGTGGAACTTTGGGCCCCATCTACAAAATGTTAGGCCTCCCAAGGCCCTGGATGATGCCACAAATGCCAATTAGCACACAACTGCATCCATAATGCCAATCCTGACGTTGGGTGATGTCTAGGGTCATAAAGGTGATGGCATGGGCCTCCAAAGGCCAATGTCCAGGTGGAAGAACAATATCCCCCTGGGTCTAGGTCTTCCAAAGTGTCTCTGGTGAAACATCCTTCTTTCTTCCTAGTGCAAGTATCTAACATCTCTCTGCCCCTGGATGGGGTCACATCATCCATATGTGGGATTTCAGCCCCATGGAGGTTCGAGCTAATCATCCCCCATATGCACCTATCCACCGGGAAAAGTCTTGTAGCAGCAACAAGTACGCCCTCCATGGGCTCATAAGTCACAGGGATCATAACAATGTCAATCACATCCAATAATCAAATTACCCAAACATGTGCATCAAACCCCCTTTTACCCAAACAAATGGTCAAAGAAATATGTATTTTAACAAGTCAGATTTGGAGAGGGTCTCAGGATGTCATATTGGGCTAAGCCTCCTTAAGTTTGGGTTGTTTCCCAGGTGAGAGCCAATATAGGTCATGTAAGTGCATGAAATGGTGTAAGGGAAGTGTTTGGGCAGAGGGTGCAGTGATAAAAAGGAAATGTAGGTCTTGCCTGTGGGTACCTCTATAGAGGGAGAGCTGCACCTTATCATGGATGTCATTGTTTCCTAGCCCATTCAATGCCTTTTATTCTTAGTATTATTGCTTTGGGTATTTTTTCTTTTCAAGGGAAAAGTTGTGGGACACTGTCCTGGCATGGTGACCAGAGGTGACAGTGTTACCCACAAGCATTTCATAGAAATGAGAAGGTTGGCTCGTGATGAGACCCCCTTTCCCTTGGTTATGCCACCAAGAGCCACTACCTTGTTTTGGTGACCATATAAATGGTAATTTCATACTGCAACATGCCCATGGACCTAATAGGTCGGCTCATGATGAGGCCTCCCATCCACCAACTAGTACCTTGAGTTTTTTTTTATCTTATGGGTCCCCTTTTCTTACTAAGAATCCCTGGGCGAAGCATCTCAAAGGTTTAATTTTTGATTTTAAGTATTTCCAGCTACTTTTACCCTCTTGGCCTTCAACCCCTTCTTTGCACAAGTCAAGGTACAACCCTTCCTAGTGTGGCAAACCCAATGCCCGAACCAAGGTAGGGGAAGATGAGAGGAATAATAATGAAAAGTGGTAAGTATGGAAGGAATGGACGATGACATTTCATAGACCCACTGTAACACCCTGTTTCCCCCAATTTGTAATTAATCATAAAATAGGAATTACCATGCTAAGGCATGAAGGACAATGTAAATGTATTATTGATTGAGTTTCCAATAACTGACTGTGGGGGTGAAGCCTTTAAAGTACTAGCCATGATATCACTAGAGGAGAGAAAGTAGTTAATAAAGAAAAGGACTGGTGGTTGAATTACCAGCTACCCCCATGAATGGGAGCATGGTCTAGCTGCAAGAAGTCATCCCAAAGCACCGCAAGGTCTGACCAACCAAGGGACCCGAGCTTCCTTCTAACAAAACGAAGGTGACAGTTATACACACAGAGACCAGACAAGAGGATAAGCTCTGGAGGGAGGCACAGAGCTCTTCAGTGAATCACGAACTGAAGGTCACGAGCTTGATGCCGAGGAGCATCTGAGAAACCTCGCCGAGGCCATAACCGAGAGAGAAAGCTCTGAGTTACAAAGAACAGGACCCGAACAGAAGATGAAACAGAGAGAGAATCCTTGATAACTGCAAGAGCTTCCTGGTGATATCATGGCTTGGCACGGGGGTGGCCAGAGTGCTAATATTGAATGCCTCTGAGCCTATGGTCGGGTGGAAGGACGAACACCCACAGTTAGTTGGTTGGAGGAAACCTGTAATAGATAATAGATTTCCTGCCCTATGTAATTTAGCTGTAATTGTGTAGGAATTGGTTATTCTATGTATGTTTTAGAAATCGTGCATGATTTTATTAATGGATGTACTATATCCCTTTCTATACTGCTTGGTTATATAATTAGGCCGGTAAGAAATTATATGGTTAGGAAATGTTTTATACTCGTAAATACTTGCGTCTTGTTGTGGCATAATCCAGAGTCACGAACTTGTGTGTTCGTCGACCGTGGACATAATTTCATGTATGCATGCCAACCTTCCTAGCTGTTTAGAGTCCCTTGGAGGATGAATTCTGTTAAGCTCAGGAGAGGTAGCATAGTTATGCATAGGCTCCCTGTGAGGCAAGTAGAGAACGAGACCCACTCAAGTTCTAGACTTGACAAATGAGCGCGAGGGGTGCGCGGAAGACCCTTATAAGATTCAAGCCCAGGAGAAAGAGTGAAAAGCTCTTAATTCCTTCGTAGCTGAGAAATATTAGGAGGGAGAACACTTTTCATAAGTGCTGGAGAGACCCAATAGTCGGCTTGCAGTAGAAGATCGAAGGCTGATACCTTCGAAGCATCGAAATCTTCCGAGATCGGGAAGAAAGCCAAAGCTCAGGAGGAAGAGCAACAACAACCCTTAGATCAACTGCAGAGTGTGGATTTTGGGTAATTGAATCCTACGTCCAGGCACACAGGATAGCGCGCAAGAGAAGAGGATCTGAACGGACGGTAGAGAGCCTTCGAGGAGGAAGTACCGATAGCCAACGACCGTTAGATCAAGCAAGGTAGCGAGGAGATTAATGGCGGGGCCATTCGACTCCAAAAGCTCAGGAGGAATAAGAGTCATTGAATTGGTAGTGCAGAGGCTCAAGAGCTGTTGGATTAGGGATAGGTGCATGGGGTTTAATCCCTGGATACCGCATAAAAGGGATCTGAGCAAACGGTATAGAAATTTTAGATCTAGAGCGGGGACCGACAGTCGTTGGATCCGGAGATAGGTGCATGAAAGAAGTCCCGAAATCACTTCAACCGTTGGATCATTAGAGGACAGGTGGTGAACATTCGGAAGCCACCGGGGTTTCGAAACTTAGACGTATAAGGGTGGTGAAGAATGAGGGTTCGTAATCACCAAAATTGTGAAGGTTATTCTGGATCGTTGGATCCAGGGTGACACATGGTAGAGATATAAAGCCATCGGGGTTCTGGACATCGGGAAAATCAAGGTGAAGACTCAGAGAAAGACAAAGGGAAAATATCTGATCTGGACCGTCATATCTAGCGCCGAGCACCGATAGCCATTGGATCTGAGAAAAGGTGCATGAGGTTAACCCTCGTATGAGTAAGAGAGAGAGACCAGTTAGAGTCCCAAGAATAGATCTGGATTGTCCCTTTGTGAAGGACACATGGCGAATATTTGGAAGTCACCAGGGTTCAGACTTTGGGAAAGCAGAGGTGAAAGCAAGCACAAGGACTCACAATCGCCGAAAGGCAAAATCATGCCAGCCGTGGTATCTGGGGTGACAAGTGTCAAAGATCTAACCCATCGAAGATTGGGCACCAGGAGAACGATAGTGAAGACTCTCCTAGATTCGCGAAAGGAGGAGTCTCGAAAGGATCCGGACTGTCCATTTGTAGAGGACGCGTGGCAGAGATCTAGAAGGTACCAGGGTATTGGGCATCGGAGAAATAGGGGTGAAGACCCCACCAGAATCCCGAAAGGTAAAATGTCGAGATTTGATCTGGTTGTTGATCAAGTTGAAGATCTGGATCATTGAGTATCTAGGAGAAGTGTCGGGGTTTCGGGAACCGAAAGATTAGGGGATAGAGACCTTTCCACTTGCAAGTCGTAAATCCTTGAAACACACTGTGACTTAGCCCTAGGTCACAGGAGTAAGATCATATGGTAAGAAGCGAAGGGAGGTGCTAGCCGCCAACTAGGCGTTAACACATGGACAGGCATTTCGGAACTTGGAATTTCAAGGGAGAAGAGTCGTGAGACGTGGAGTCTCGACTCATGAAATTGTGAGACAATCGACACCATCAGTCGAGGAGAACATAAGACTGTCAATTTGGGAACCAGACTCCGTGTTTTTGGTTTCAGCGTTTCAAAGGACAGGGAGTTGGGGAGAGATCGCACAAAGAAATTCTGAAACACAAAAGTCGGAAGCGCCTTTTGGTAAGGCTTGTAGTCATAACCATCGATCACATGGAGAAGGTTAAATGGAGGAGCTTAACACCCGTTATCCCTTTTCAGGGTTTCGAGATTCAGAGGAACGAGGGGCTTGACCTTGGGATCTCCGGTATCGTGAAACACGATGTGCCCTTTTGATTAAGCTCTGTGGTCACGAGTAGTGGTCATGTGGAAGAGGGAGCTCACGCTTGGTGCTTAGTCACACAGGTGGAGTTCTATTAGGGGATCTGTGGATTTGTTCATGAGATTCCAGCGGGGAATCGAAGAGCTGCTTCAACTCGGGAACTTTGAAGGTCCATTGACCAGGATTAGAGACCATGGATGAAGGATTCGACTAACTAAGAAAGAGAAATTTGATTTTTATTCTATGCCCGGTAGTGGGTGTGTGACAAAATGGTATCAGAGCATGGTTACAACACTTGGCCTGCTTGGGATCATGTACAAGTCGCGTAAGGAGATGTTGTTATCTGCATTTATTCCTTGAGGAGAAGGACTGCAGATTGAACCTGTGATTTTGGGAATTCTTGTTGAATTTCAGCAGAGGAATAGTATCTGTTAGATTGGAATCAATGAGATTCGTTGATCTAGAGATTCGAGGTTTCGGCTATTGGGAAAATAGAAGAGAAGACTTTCCCAAAGTCATGTGAGGTAAATCACCGATTCAATCAGGGTCGTTGGTTCGCAGATGACCTGAACTGTAGATCCGGTGTAATCGAATCTTTGGGAGTCGGAGGTTTAGAAGTAAATGGGTAGAGTTTTGAGAACTCGCATGTCACGGAATCCCAACACCCAACCTGAACTGTTGGATCAAGACAGGCGGGGGATCATTGATCTGATGCATACACATTTCGGGGATTCAAAATCGGGAGTTAGGAGGTGAAGACTCTGCCAAAATCCCGAAAGGTGGAAAGTCAGGATTTGATCAGGACCGTTGATTGGCAGAGAGATCTGGACCGTGGGATCTAGGTTGTCCAACCCTCGTGGACCAAAAGTTTGGGGACACAGTGGAGCATTGTTCACGGATTCGCTGAAACACGGGATCCTGACGCGTGTCTAGGTGTTGACCCCAGGTTCCGAACAAAGGGTCATGTGGATAAAAGAACCAAGAAAACCTTAACCTCGGTCTTTCAGGTTTTTGGATTTCAGGGATCGAGGGACTAGAGTTTCTTGCAACAGGAATCCTGAAATCGCGAAATGCAAAGCGCCTTTTGGTTGAGATCGTGGTCGCCGCCGGTGGTCGCGTGAGGGGAGGGTGTGAGCTAGTATGATGAATAATTAGTTGTGTTTAATTATACTTGAGTGCATGAGTTTAATGCATTGTGAAGCTTCATAATGGGAAGCCTGATATTCATACCAGTAAGGTATGAATGATATGAAACGTCCAAGTAATGCACATGTATGATGTAAGAGTATAAGTATACTAGAGTCCCAATATGATTTCTCTGAAGAGTGAAACGTGAGGTAAGCATTGCACTTGCCAAGATTTAATGAATACCATGGATGCATGGTTGACTCCGTTCTGAAGAGTCATGAAGGTTCTGTCTTGAATGATGGCTTAAGGGGGATGTGCTCCATCTCACCAAGAAAAGCCAATACACATAAATGAAAGAGTAAACGAACAAGGATGCTCCGTTGTCATGATAAGAGGCAAATGTTTATGCCTTTGAGGATCACATGAGAATGATTGTAAACAATCATGAGTTGACTGATTTTAAAAATAGAGATGTATGTAGTCCATGAAATACACCTATGGCAACTAATTATTAACAAGTTGAAGCTAATTCGAACTTGAGACCATCACAGATAGTGATGTATATGCAACAAGGAAGTTTCATGCCGAAGGAGTTCCCGATTGAGGAACTGTATAAGGACTCTGTCAGAAGAACATAGTCACAACCCTAATAATTGTTGAAGTTTCGACAATGGGCTACAAGGCCTGTCTATATATAAGAATCCTGGATTACATTTTGAAAGAATCATGTAATGAATAAAAGGACTAATGAATGAATATTGACCAATTCTGATAACCGAATGGTAGCGTGTTCATGATCCATTATGAACAAAATTTTGTTGTTAAAGCATGTTGCCATATTCCAAAAAAATTAGGGTGAGACCTAACCAAGATTGCTCAGGAAAAAGAGTAGGAAGACCACAGTAAGAATTAGATTGCATAAGTAAAAGGAGGAACACTTTCCTCACCCTAAGAACCCTAAATTGTTTAACAGAGCCGCATGATTAAAAGAATAGTCATGGAAACCAGTATAGTTGCTAAAGGGAAAGTAAACCCCCTGAGTATGATTAAATGAATAAATGAGTACGTTTAACTGCTTAAGCTTGGTTGAGGCCATGATTAAGAAAAGGCAGTGAGGCCTTAGAGATAACTCGACTGGGCTGAAAAGTCCCAGGCGGTGTAGGAAGAGTTGGAAGAAGGGGAGAGTCCTCAATTCCTTCCTTGTTGGGTATTATGTTTTCTCTTGGATGAGAAAGTTGGTACTCCAATAAAAGTGAAAAGGTCTTGACACCATAAGTAATAAGGATTGCATTTCTAAAGATACAATCAAAATTTGTTTGTGTTTCACTTGTGGAAACATTTGAAGATGTTTATGAATTCGAATGTTATGATACATGCATTTGGTTTAATATTACGAGTAATGTAATTGTGTCTATGATGATGCATGCTGTGTATAGAAATGAATTTGAGCTATTGAGGAAGACAGTTGCCAATGATGGGCAACCTCAAATAGAGGATGACCAGGAGAAGGTTGCGGGTGAAAGATTGTTGACATGGATGTAAAAGTCCCCATAAAGCACTGTTGATGAGGTAAAAATCAGAAAGAGGGTGCTAGCAGCCAAGAACCGGTATAAAGATATTCGTGCCTATGTAGCACGAGGTATGAAGGGATTTGGTAAGAACCCCTTCTGAAATATTTTATTGTCTTAGTGTTATGCATAAACTTGAAAGGCAGTTGTATGCCTTGGATACCCAAGTAAGGTATGACTCAGGATGAAGAACCTGAATGATGGAGGTATGAACCTCTAGTAGTAAACATTGTTTGTAACCCTTGGAAGAATTCATGAATTGATATGTCATGAATGCATTGACAATCAAGGAATGCGTAAAGGCATTCATGTGAAATTTTTGAGTTCTTGTGTACTGATTTGGGATCATGATTGACCTATAGTAGGCTGTATGGACCTACTGTAAGAATGAAAGAAAACTAATAATCCATATGAGGAAGAGGTTGGTTAAATTCCAACACACCATTGCCAAGAACCTATCATAAAAGTGTGACAAACTTGAAATCAATGCAAGGATGCATTGGGTATGAATGTGCCCATGAATGTTGGCGCATTCATTAAGAAAATCAATTGATATCTAAATCACATTTTGAAAATTTGGTAGGCTGGAATGATGCATAGGTAAGGGATGATGTATCCTTTCGCTTTGTATCCTTGAATAGATAAATAACTTGGACTGTCAGTATACTTGATTTTCGAAAAAGGTAATGTGCACGAAAACTAACAATTGTTTGGATGTTTAAAGAATGAATTGTAGGGAGGAAAGGGTCTTGGACATGGCAGTGTGGTAAGTCCATAAGGAAGACTGATTGCTTGCTGAGCCAAACTGCAAGAAATGGTATTTCCTTTTGAGAAAGAAGAAAGAGTCTTGGATATGGCAATGCTGTAAGCCCATAAGGAAGACCGATTTCCTGTTGGGCTAAAATGTTATGGGAAGGAAAGCCCCATAATTATGAATCTGGTTCCTGTGTGGAACAAATATGAAAACAAATTGTGGAATGGGAAATCTGTAGGTGACAGATTTGCAATGAAATTCTGCATTTAAAATTTATAATGATGTCTCATGAATCTTGTATACCTGTGATACAGGTGAGAAGAAAATATATGTCCAGAAATGACGGATGAAGGCTGTCTCAGTTGAAAACAATGAACATGGCTACTGTTGAGCCATGAGAACCCCGTGATAAGTCATGATCACCGAAAATACATTGTGTTGAGGTAACACAAGTCGGAGGGACACCTCGACATATAAAGTCTGAGGGATGCCTCGACTGTAAGACTCGATAGACTCTCCGAAATTCTTCCTATGAAAGAAAACCTTGGCAGGGAAAGATGGATCACATGAAGGACTGTATAACAGTGAAGGGGATGCCTGTGCCTGGGCCTAGAGGGTGAGTGATTGCAAGGAAAGATGAGACCTTAATAGTTCTCATAAACTATTGGGATCATGCACACGGTGGGTAGTTCTTCTTGTGCACGAGAACCTTGGCAAGGCAAGATGGATTGCCTGAGGGACTGTATAACAGTGAAGGGGATGCATGAGCCTGGGCCTGGAGGGTGAGTGACCGCAAGGAAGATGGAACCATGGTATCTCTTGTGAGCTATCGAATTGGAATCATGCACCCAATGGGTACATCAAGGGAAGTGACGAGCCTGGATAATGAAACAACCATGTGGATACAGATCCACAAACTGCACAGATAAGTATTGTGCTAGATTATGAAATTTTCCTTTTAAATTTTGAACAATAGTAAGATGTTTTCGCACAAAATTGTGATTAATGTGCTAGTTGTCCAAGAATTATTGAAGGCAGATGACGAAGACTAAGATACTGAAAGGGGACCTTACCGAGGACGAAGATCAAGACTTCTGAAGTGGTTGAATGAGAAAGGCATGACAGGTGTTTTTTTTGAGCAAGAACACCGAGGATAGTGTTCCTTTAAGGGGGAGGGAATTGTAACACCCTGTTTCCCCCAATTTGTATTTAATCATAAAATAGGAATTACCATTCTAAGGCATGAAGGACAATGTAAATGTATTATTGATTGAGTTTCCAATAACTGACTATGGGGGTGAAGCCTTGAAAGTACTGGCCATGATATCACTAGAGGAGAGAAAGAAGTTAATAAAGAAAAGGACTGGTGGTTGAATTACCAACTATCCCCATGAATGAGAGCATGGTCTAGCTACAGGAAGTCAGCCCAAAGTACCACAGGGTCTGATAGACAAGGGGACCAGAGCTTCCTTCTGACAGAAGGAAGGTGACAGTTGTACACACGGAGACCAGACAAGAGGATAAGCTCCGGAGGGAGGCGTGGATCTCTCCAGCGAATCAAAAACTAAAGGCCACAAGCTTGATGCCGAGGAGCATTTGATAAACCTCATTGAGGCCATAACCAAGAGAGAAAGCTCTGAGTTACAGAGAACAGGACCCGAACAGAAGCTGAAATAGAGAGAGAATCCTTGATAACTGCGAGAGCTCCTTGGTGATATCATGGCTTGGCACGGGGGTGGCCAGAGTGCTAAGATTGAATTCCTCTGAGCCTATGGTCGGGTGGAAGGACGAACACCCACATTCAGTTGGTTGGCGACAACCTGTAATAGATAAGCGATCTCCTGCCCTGTGTAATTTAGCTGTAATTGTGTAGGAATTGGTTATACTATGTATGTTTCAAGAATCGTGCATGATTTTCTTAATGGATGTACTGTATCCCTTTCTATACTGCTTGGTTGTATAATTAGGCCAGTAATAAATTATATGGTTAGGATATGTTTTATACTCGTAAATACTTGTGTCCTGTTGTGGCATAAGCCAGAGTCACGAACTTGTGTGTTTGTTGACCGTGGAGATAATTTCATGTACGCATGCCAACCTTCCTAGTTGTTTAGAGTCCTTTGGAGGATGAATTCTGTTAATCTTAGGAGAGGTAGTGTAGTTATACACAGGCTCCCTGTGAGGCAAGTAGATACCAAGACCCACTCAAGTTCTAGACTTGACGAATGAGCGTGAGGGGTGCGTGGAAGACCCTCCTAAGAGTCAAGCCCAAGAGAAAGAGCACAAAGCTCTTAATTCCTTCATAGCTGAGAAAGCTCAGGAGGGACAACACTTTTTGTAAGTGCTGGCAAGACCCAATAGGGAAGACTCTCATCCCATGTGCGAGGGTGTTTTGAATTGTACATGCGCAGGATATGTACGATCATCTGATTGACGACCTTAGTTTGGCCATCTATCTGGGGGTGGAAGGTCGTGCATTTGGTGAGCTTGGTATCCAGCAGTGACCAAAGGCTCGAACAGAATGTGTTGAGGAACTGACTGTCATGGTCTGAGATAATGGTTTGTGGGATCCCAAAATGTACTCATACTCATTCAAAGAAGAGATTCGCAATGGTTTCTATTGTGATGTTCTTCTTGCAAGCAGCTAGAATCACCATCTTGGAAAAGTGATCAACAACCACAAAAACACAGTCATTTCCCCTCTTAGTGGACGGGAGGCCCGACATGTAATCCATTGAGATGGACTCCCATGGCCTGTCAGAAGTAGGCAGAGGGGTGTACAAGCCCTGTTTCTTAGTGGTCGGTTTGGAAATAGCGCAGGCGGTGCAGGACCTAATATACTTTTCGACATCCTATCGAAGTTTTGGCCAGTAGAAATGTTTTTGCAGCATTGCTACTGTCATTTTGATGCCAAAGTGTCTTACCACCCGACTGTAGTGAGATTCCCAAATCAACTTCCCGTGCTCGCTTGATGGAACACGGAGATGGCCCAGATGACACAATATCCTGTCCTAAAGATGGAAATTAGTGACCATTGAGTTGGCACCCAACATTTGGTAGGTGGTGGAGAAGTCAGGGTCTGTCTCATAGAGGTGGGGCCATCTGGAGGTCCTGTGGCCGCAAGAGTCTAGTACCATGGCGAGTGTTGTGACTAGAGGTCAATTGTGTTGGCGCAGAATTGATCAAACCAAGGTCCTTCTCAAGTTACCAACAAAAGGTACCATGTAGTCTAGAGCACTAGCATTTTCATATCCTCCGAAGAGAAGAAGTCTCACCTGAAGTGCAACCAAGACAGAAGGATATGGAAGGGAAAGGAGAATACTTAGGTGGGTTCACAAAACCTTCAAGATTCACCATGATCTTACGCAAGATAAACCAACTACAAAAGAAATCTGAGCTCATACACACAGGAATTGAAGCTACTTAGTTTGTGAAAAACATTCATACACAGAAACATCATATGGAACATATGAAGCATGATGAAGTACTGTAAAGATACAACACATAAGAATGAACACGTAATGACGCAACATATTTCAAAATTTTGGATCATTCTTTATATATTATCTTCAGATCTTTATCAGATACAACTTCAGAGATACAAAGTAATGCTCTATTGCAGGCTTTTGGCTCTGGACCCATGTTGCAGAGCTCTATTTACCCAAACTGTATACAGATTACATTTACAGAACTCAAACCTGACCTATGAACAATAACAACAACAAGAATATCAACAACCCAATAGAACAACAAGGTAAGAACCCTTTTACAATCGTGAGAACCCATATTTATAAACTAAGTAGGATCTTATGGCTTTGAGCTCGCATGCTTTCTTGTTCTGTTGCAACTGATTTTGCCTTGTTGGTGTTGCGCTGTCCTTTTCGCAACATATTTCTTTTACTTTTCCTTGCTTTGATGTCCAGCTTCTTCTACAGCTTGTGCAACTCGTGCTAAACCAAAACTAGGACTGTAGTCCTTCTTGTGCAGCTTCTCATCCAAAAATGAAGGGCTCAATAGGCTCCGACCACAAGCCTTGACTCGCCCTCAAGTCAAGTACTCGACTCTTTCACAGCTTCTAGGAGAAACTGTTGCTTTCCCTTGTCCTCCTTTTCCTCTTTCCTTTTCTCTTCTGCTTGTGCTTTCTCTTCCTATGCCTCTTCAAATGAAGGGCCCAACTCTGGGACCAACTCCAAGCCCTGCTTCTTGACTTCTTGAAATCTCCCAACTTTATCTTGCCATTTCCTGGCAAGGAGTGAGGCCTCGCCGACGAATTGTTGGGTCATATCTGTAATACATCCTTTGGGCTTGGATGCGACCAAAGAGTTCCATTAAGAGTCTGTTGTTTCATCGACCTGATGCATTTGCATGTAAATTGTCTTAATGATAGGTTGAAAGTTGCGTAGCTCCTTCTTAGCTACAGATTGTGCCTCAAATAGGGCATTCAGCTCATTATCTTCTTGTTGAAACTGATCAAACTTTTGTTGTTGCTACAATGGATCCATAGTAGCCGCAACTTCCTCATTTAGCAACTATATTCTAGTGCATACATCTTCCAAAGTCTGGTTTCTCTTAGCGATGATGCCCATCCAATCACTGACTTATCTGAAAATATTTTTGCACTCAGTTGTGTGCTTGTGTAGTGCTACTCGGGCATTGTTTCCTTCTAGAACGATCTTCTCCATCTTCTCTTGTAGCTTCCGAGGTTGATGCTCTTCTTCTTGTTGAGTTTGCTGCAACTATACTTCTAGATTCTCTGCGCGAATAGCCAATTTTGACCATGCTCCTTGAAGTAGTTCAATCTGATGCTCAGGCTCTCCTGCATCACTGGCTTCTGGAAGTTGGGGTGCAGTCTTCCATATTTCCGGCTAGGCTTCAGCAAGCCTTTTCTGAACTCTTTCCAGTTTGTGCTCAACCTGGATCTTTGCATGTTCTTCTTGTTTTATGTGCCCTTGTGCAAGGAGTGCTTCCTCCCTTACGAACTCTGTAGACATTTTAGCCTGTTGGAGCCTCTGCTCCAGTTGACAGTTGAGGCTATGATCATTTTGACTAAGTGCGTTGATGGCCATTATGCATGGTCAGCAGATGAAGGGATGGTGTCCCTGGGTGCTTAGATCTACACCGAAAGTCCACTGGTTGTTGAATGTTCTAAGGGAGTTTCTACCTCCTCCTCTTCTGTGGGTGGTCCTGACACAAGCCTCAAGATCAACGTTGATGGCAGGAGTGTCAGAACCTCTGTTATGGCCAGGAAGAGTTACAAAAACTATGTGCCCTGCTAAGGGTTTTGGAGAACTAGCTGCATTTGTTCCTACGTGGATGTTGCGCTTTTCCCTGAAGTTTTTTATGGTTCCTTTTGAACCTCTGGTAGCTTTGCCTCTGCTTCCGGAGTTGCACTTCCCATGGCACCCTCAAGCTTAGTCGTTGAGGCAGTGTGTTGGGGAATTTGAACTTGCGGCTTCTCTATCGTTTGAGTGTCCTTTTGTTGCACAAAAGGTACAATCTAATGGTCCTGGGATTTAGGGTTCGAGCCAGTCAGTTGCAGTGTCTACTCAGGTACTTTTGGAATTGGACCAGGAAGTTCTATTCTCTGCTCGGGTAACTCTGGTTTTGGGCTAGGGAATTCTAGCCTCTGCTCAAGTAGTTCTGGGGGATCGAGCTGCATGGGCTCTGGATCAGTGGTTTGAGGTGGACTGTTGGTTAATAGGGGTGGCGACTAGGGTTTTGGTGGTGATGGAGGGTTCTTGGTGATGATGGTGGATGGATGGGTGTCAGGCTCAGGGTCGTCTTGAATATGTATGACTGGGGTTGCTCGGACCACTGAGCGAGTGCGGGGGATGATGGATGAGAGGGGTTGGGGGTTTAGAACTTTTCTCGGAAAGACCCTTGTTCTGAACTTCTTGGCCACTAGCTCTATAATGACTGCAACGCTCAAGATTTCGTTGACATCCTTACCTATCAACAAGGCTTGCTATGGAAGTTATGGGAACATCGACAATGTCCTCTTCTTACGCTCTAATGGATGTGTCTCCCCCTCTTCTTCGGAGTTCGTATGTTCTGAAGCTTATTTCTTCTACGCCTCCGATCCTAAGCTTGGTCCTACCCCTACTTCTTTACCTTTCTTTTTCATCAGCTCGATGGGAAAAATGTAGTGCATCATCGACTTGTGTGGGTTGCCTTTAACTCTAGGCCACGACATTACCTCTTTTTCCAAGGCCTCCTCGTCCAAGTAGAATGGCAGCATCCTTGAATGGAATTCCTCCTTGTTGGCATACCTCGGCCACACAAACGTATGGTGTCAGTTCATGTTGAAGGCTATGTTCCTCGTATTGTAGTTGAGGAGCTCCTGTGGAATGCGCAAGGTCTGTGTTGCATCAATGAGCCCATTGTACCACTTGGATAACTTTGTGTTGTTGAAGGTTGTGTTCTCTGAGTCCTCCCTTGAATGCCAAGGCTCAAACATCTTTTCTAGGAGCCCCTTGTCTACTAGCGCCAACTATCTTCCAGCGGGTGGCATCCACTTGAGCATTGCAAATGCAAGCAACAAGTATCCATATGTGAAGGTGCATCCCTTATCCTGGGATTCCTTGCAAGCCACAAGTAGTTCCTCCAATAGGTAACTACACCAGTTGAAAACAGTGCCATTGGCACAAAAATATGCCACTAATAATGCATCCAGTGTGCATTCTCCCTTGTAGTACGACCTCATGACTTTGTTGGCTATGATGTAGTAGCCAGTCCTGAGCGTCTATGGTAGTATGGGGTCGATTTTGACTGTGCGCCCCCCCTCTGCATGTGGAACCTTTCGTATAGGTTGGGCTCCCCTTTCTTTTTGTCGTGCTTGTTGGGACCCTGGAATCCTTTGGACACATCCTTGCCCTCGAGGGACAGTCCCGTAAGTTGGTGGATGTCTTTGGCATGGATTGGATATCGCTTATCCAACCAGAGACTTTTGTCGTGCACCCTGCTGATCAGGAACTCGGTGCACTGCACAACTTTGTCAGTGGTACCGAACACTGGTAGGTCCCTGAGCTTCATGATAGTTGAGTTAAACAGGTTGATAAATTTGGGCTTTGGCATGAACTGCATGCCTCCCAAATCATCTGGAGCGATACTCCAGACAATGTCTATATTCATATGGGGGAACAAGACTTGATCTATTAAGTCGAGATCAAGGAGCTTGACCTGCTCCACCTTCCCCTTAAGATCACCCACGACCTCAACTAGGGGGTCGTGGGGCTCATTTGGTATTGCATATTTCGACACGGCGCTTCGGCTTCCTTTATCTCTAGGAATTGTGAGTTCTGGATTATCAGGAAGTTCCATAGAAAAACAAGGATTGGGGATCACAACTACAGGTCTCGGGATTACACAGGCTTGCTCGCTCTGCAGAATTTGAAAAGCGCTAAGTTCTTTCTGGAAATAATGCATTCTATGACGAGTTGTCAGAGCCTTATACCCAGGCTTAGCTAGAAAGTTCAGTAATAACTATTGTTCATCATTACCCTATAGACGCAACTTGGATCTAAGTTGTCTAACGGGACGGGTTAACGGGGTAAATCCTATTCGGTGATTCTGGCATTTACTGTGCAAGTTGGACAAGGATGTGGCCAATTTTAGACCTTACCGTTTGACGGATGAGAGTCCTGGCGTGAATACCGATGGCATCTTCACGTATCACGGCTTTATGGCTTAACTGAGTTCATACGAAGTACTGTAATAGTAATAAAGGTTGTGACTAGACTGGGTTCATGTGGCACATGGACTCAGATTGCATTTTGATTCGCTCTCCCTCCGACCACAAAGGGGTCCTCATCATATTAATGATTGTCATTAATGGGTTCTTGATACTTTTGATCCTACGCTACTGAGTAAGCAGTTCTACATCAAACAAAACTTAGACAAAAAAAGAAAATGAACTACATGTCGTGGCACAACACTACACACATCGACTTTATTAACTTAATTTACATAAATTGCATAAAAATCAAACCTAACTACTATACATGCTCCTTCAAATTAGAGCAACAGTCCTTTAGCTCAGTTCTAAGACATATAGGGTTTCAGGTGAGCTTTGTTCACCCATCTTGGCCGCAACATACCATCCATTTGTGCAAGTCTGACTGCTCCAGAAGATCGGATCTCCGCAACTATAAATGGTCCCAACCAATGCATGTGCAACTTGCCTGGATGCTTCTGGTACTGAATTTCATAGAGTAGGATCTTGTCTCCTTGTGCAAACACTTTAGTCTTAATGTGTTTGTCATGCCAAGCTTTCTGCCTTGATTTCTAAACTGACTGATGGAAGTCTGCTAAAAACCTGGTTTCTTCAAGTTCTTGTAACTCGATGAGTCTCTGTGCAACTGATTCTTCCTCCGACATGTGTGTGATCTGTGCAATGTACAAACTTGGAGTAATGAATTCTGCAGGCACCACAACCTCTTTCCCATAAACTAGCTGAAATAGCATGTACTTGTGGATTTTCTTGGTGGTTGTCCTGTAAGCCCATAGTACTATTGGAACCATGTCATCCCAATCTTCCCTATTTGCACAAAAAACCTTCACTAACCCTCTCTCCAGAATCTTGTTAAATGCCTCCACTGTTCCATTGGCTTGCAGGTGGTAGGGTTTGCAGGTGGTAGGGGCTACTTTTATGATGTTGGATCAAGAATTATGTTGTAAGCTTTGCTCTAGTACTACTGATAACCTTGATCACTAGTCAAACTCCTAGGACATCCAAATCGAGTGATAATATTTTCAAAAATGATCCTTGCAGCAGTAATGATCAAACAATCCTGAACAATTGTTGCCTCAGCCCAACGTGTAAGGTAGTCAATCGCAGTAATGGTGTACCTAGCCTTTGAATGTTGGGGTTGATCAGCCCAATGAAGTCAACCACCCACTTCTCAAATGCTTGTAAATCTCGAACTAGTTGAAGTGGTAATTCATCTCGTCGTGATGGCTTACCCACTCTTTGACAGACATCACATTATCTATCATATGCCTTTGCATCCTTGAAGAGCGTGGCCCACCATAGTCCAGCTTGAAGAACTTTCTACGCAGTGGCCTTTCGTCCCATATGACCTCCTGCAACTCCACTGTGGCACTCCCGTAGTATATCCTGTCTTTCATGATCCAAGACACATCTCCTGAGGATATTGTCGAGTCCCAATTTATACAATTTCCCTACAATCAACTGATAGTTCGCTGATCTAACTACCATATGGCATTTCTGGGTTGTGGAATATGTTTCTGGGCAGGCTCATGTACTTAAGAAGATTGCTATGTATTCCAGGTATTCTGGTATGGCCCCAACCTGGAATAGGTCTGCATCTAGGAGGTGATCATCGACTGCTCTGCCACTTTCCCCTGACTCTAATCTAGACAGATGATCAATCCCTACGTTACATCTTCCAGGCTTAATGGTTACTTCAAAAGATACTTCTTGAAATGGTAGAAACCATCTACAAATTCTCCCTTCCAACACAGGTTTGTTAACTAGATATTTTAACGCATAATGATCAGTAAAGAACTTAAAATGAGAACCTAATAAATAATGTCTAAATTTCTGCAAAGCATAAATCATAGCTAAACCCTCCCTTTCTGTCATTGTATAGTCACGCTCAGCTTGCGATAACTTCCTACTCACAAAATAGATAGGATGATCCATGGCTCCATCCCCTGGTTGCGCTAAGATAGCTCCTAAGGCAATACCTGAAGCATCTACGTGGACGTGAAATTCATTTTCTCAATTTGGAAATATCAGAATAGGTGTTGTGTTGAGCTTCTCCTTTAGGGTCTCGAACGCTTTATCACATTCTGGGGTCCATTGGAACACTTCGGCCTTTTTTAGTAGATTTTCCAGCGGTGCAGTGATATTTGCATATCTTTTGATAAACCTACGGTAGTACCCTGTGTGTTCCAGCATGGAGCGCAAATTCTTAGCACTCGTAGGTGGTGGCATGTTCACAATGACCGCAACTTTGGCTAGGTCTACCAGTACTCCCTCTCGGTATACTATGTGGCCTAACAAATTTCCATGTGGCACACAGAAGATACACTTTTTGAGGTTCAACGATATCTGCAATTCCCTACATCTGTCAAACATCAGACATAGTAGAGCTACATGTTCCTTGAGTAGGCTATATATCATCCAATCATCCATATATACTTCTATAAACTCGTGAATAAATTCTCGGAAAGCTTCTATTACAATCCTGGAGAAAACTGCAAGGGTGTTCTTTAGGTTGAATGGCATCACATTGTATGCAAATGACCCCCATTCTGTTATGAATGTGGTCTTCTTTTTGTCCTCCTCAGCAATCCTTACTTGGTGATACCCCAAAAATCCATCTGTAAATGAGTAAGACTCTTTCCCCACAACCTGTTCTAGCACCTCATCAGTAAAAGGTGTTGGAAAAGAGTCATGCACATAGGTAGAGTTAAGGATTCTATAGTCTACACATACCATAATATCCTTTGTACCTTTCTTGCTGTGGATGACTATTGGGCTGACCCATTCTACTTCTTCCACTACAAAAATAATTCATGCTTCCAACATCTTGTCTTTTTCCCTCTTAACCTTCTCTTTCACTCTGGAGTTAAGGCGATATGGTCTATGCCTCACAGGCTTTGATCTTGGTTTTAATTCAATTTTCATTTCTCCCATAACTCCTTTGATCCCTTTTAACTCTGAAAATGTCTTTGGGAACAAATCCTCATATTCCCGCAACAAACTCTGTATTTCTTGGCTAGTTTTTTCATCCCAGTAATCTCCCACCACAACTATCTTAGGTTGCTTTGTGGTCCCTGTTATCGCTCAGTTTGTAGTTTAGGTCAAGTAGCTGGATGGTATGGTTCAAACTAGCATAACAGGAGCTTCCCCACCCACTGTCACCTCGATGGGGGGCTCTTTCTATTTAGGGTGGCTAAGCCCAAGGGAGACGTCCCTGACAATCTAGGGTTTTGAAAGGGAATGGTTCAAAGGATTAAGGCCAGTTTCCCCTTCACAGATTACCGCCAAGAAGATAGTCAATTGAAGAACAACCACAAAGAAGATACCTGTTTGCGAGACAAGACAACAATGAAACTAATATGTGCAATAATGGTTAGTACTTCATAGGTCAATGACTATCTATATTTCAATGTATATGAACATAAACAATAGTAAATATTGACGAAGTCAATGTTTGCAATAATGACGATGACATATAATATTACTTGTCAATAAATACCAGAATGATATAGCATCCAATGAAAATGATGAATCCTCGAATTAACTCAATGCATTAAATATCATCAAATGTTCATATATAAAAGAGTGCTGCGTCAATCTCTCTAAGGATGACGTCAGCTCTTATTAGGGTTAGTGCAATAGACAAAGAGAGCCAACGTTTTGCAAATTAGACAATGAGAGTAATCAATACATCAATGTCTATCGTTGGATGATCAAGCCACAGTGTTTTCTATCAACCAAAAGCTTAATAAAGGCATGACGTCATCATCAATTTCTAGGTTAGTAGACGTTAGGGTTAGTTAGGGTTTCAAATTTGAGATTTTTTGAAAGGTTGTTTTGGCACAACAAGCTCAACGTTGGAGAGAAAAACCAGTGCCTTAGGGTATTATGGAGTCAAAAGCAAGGGCAAGATCTCAGGAGGATCAAAATCTAAAGACTAGAGAGTTAGGTTCTATGGTGCTGCAATGGCAGGGCCCTAGAATCAAAACCCTAAGGGGAGGAGGCTCATTCTGGTGTTGCTTAAGCAAGGCCTCATGCTCCCCCCTCTTTCTTTAAATATCCTTGGCAAAATGGCTAGCTTTAAAACACAAATCTAAGGGAGAAAGGTGTTGCAAGAGCAAGGCCCTTCAAACCCTAAAAAGTCAAAACCCTAGGTGTAGAATCAACTAGGCCTAGGACGTCTCCTTTCTTCAATCTATATATCAAATCTAACTCAGAAAAAGGATGACTAGTGTAGCAACGACTAGGCTATATCTTCCTTAATCAATGGCTAAAACAAGTTTCTCAATCATGGGGACATACATCAAGGACCTACTTGTGTGCTTGCTACCTAGGGTTTCAAGATTAAGCAATATAATATCAATGAAATAGAAAATGCAAGAGATTTAACCTACAACCATTCATTCAAGAAGTTTTGCATGAAAAATAAACTTACAAATCATGAAGAATGCTCATCAAACCCTAGTTGTAAACCTTCCAATGAGAGAAACACCATAATATGCCAAGAAAATCCTCCAATCAAGAGTTGCGCCTCACTTCCAAGAGCCAAAATACCAAGACAAAAGATAAAAGTAGATCTCTCACAAGAGAGTGAGTTGTGTTATGTTTAAAATGAGGCCCAACGTCCTCTATTTATACCAATCTTATGACCTTTAATTTAAAAATAGGTCATTAAAATAGCCGACAAGGTTGACCTTTAAAATTTACAACTATTTTTACATTAAATGCTAAAAAATGTCATAATATGAGCTAAAAGGGGGATGTCAAGCCCTTCTGAGGGAGACGTTGGCCCTTTTTGGGCAAGCTCAGCATCCAAGAAGCCAAACGTTGGCCCTTCTAGGGCTCCTCCAAGCTGCCACACATGTCAAATGACCTCAGCACCCTGCCACATGCTCCAAACAACGTCCAACTCTCTCAGGTGATGTCTTGTCCATCAAAAGCAAAAGTCACATCTGTAGTGGGTGATCCCCCCTAGGCCGGGCTCTGCCAAAGTGTCCTGGGTGGAACGTCCTTCTTCCCTCTCGTGCAGTGGCTCATCACAACGTTGTCCTGTCTCTGCCATCCCAACAACCATCTGATGGGCTCTTCAACCCCATGGAGGTTCGAGATAATCATATCCCCATGTGTACCAGTCCACTGGTACCTGTCCGTCGGGCATGGTCCTGCACATCAAAAACTACGCCCTCCATGGGCTCATCAGTCCTCAGGATCATAGCAATGTCAATCATGTTTCATCATTAAATTTATCAAATACATGCATGAAATCCCTAGCATATCCTCTAAGAGCTCAAAGACATTACACATATCTACTATACAAAGTTGAAGAAACAAACAGGACAACCTATTGGGCTAATATCCACAAGAAAAGGAAAGTTTCCACAGAGGATCATTCAAGCCATGTTCATGAAGTGGTATGGTCTAGGGATGTCCAGTCATAGTAAGACCAGGGGTAGGTGTTTTTCGTGGGTGCCTTTGTAGGAGGCGAGATGTACCCGTCATGGATGCACTTTTTCCAAGCCCCTTTATTGCCTTTATTCTTTATTTATTGCTTTTCTTTCTTTTTTTACTTCAAGGTCTGACCATAGGACAATGCCTTGGCATGGTGACCATATCTGACAGTGTTACCCACTGGTATCTTCATAGAAATGATAAGGTTGGCTCATGATGAGACCCCCTTTCCCTTGGCCATGCAACCAAAGGTCATTGCCCTGGCGTGGTGACCAGATAATGACAATGTCATACCGCTGAATATGTATGAACATAATGGGTCGGCTCGTGATGAGACCTCCCATCCTCTTGGTTAGGTCTTGTTTTTGTTATTTTTCTTAGGGTCCCTCTTGTTTCTTATCGAGAGGCCTTTTATTTCCTTCTCAGGGATCCTTGGGCGAAGCATCTCTAGGTTTCATTCCTTATGGTTTTTATCTTTTACCAGTTGCTTTTACCCCCTGGGCCTTTAGCCCCTTCTTCCCACAGGACAAAGTGTAACCCTCAAAAGGTCATCCTAATGGATGGACTAGGGGAATGGGATGGATGAATGGGAGATAAGATGTAAAGTGATAGAATGGTGGGAACGGACGATGGCTCTGCAAATCCCCCCTGGTGGCTAACCAAAACCCATAAATACAAGCTTACTAGGTCACCCCACTAATCCCCCCGACAATGGTCAAGTGGATTAGTGTAAGATCCAAGCAGTCATCAGAACTGTAAGGAACCTGATGCATATATAAGAAGGTTATAACGATCAAACATGACACATACCATGATACCTTGGACCAATTACCTCATAGAGCAAGAGTCTTCTCTGATGCAATTCCAAGCCGATGGTGATGGAAGCTACTGTTGCTAATAGGAAAAGTCTGGCGAAGAAGAAGGATGGGCCCTCCAGGGCCATGCTCAGGTCAATCCTGCTCTCGGTACTCCATGTCTAGGACCTGTGGGCCTCAAGACATGATCTCCTAGTTATCCCTAGATATCGGGGATAACATATGGCTCCAACTCGGGGACATGTGCTCACTGTAGAGCGCATGAGAACCTCAACATCTCTGGCATAAACCTGCAGACCTGCTCACACTTGACAAGAAAGCATCAACGACAAAAGGTGCGGTGGTATTGCCACCCTGCAAAATATAACATGTATACATATGAGATAAAACAATCAAAATGCATATAAGGGAAACAAACAATGAATGCATACGGTATAATACACGGAAATGCCTACCTACTCATACTTACCTGTACCGTCATGTGTCTGGAGGGTAGTAACGCTTGATATGTAAAGCGTTTACTAGCAATTTCAGAATCTCTCCTTCCATTGTCTCCAAGTTGAAAGAATTTGTACCTGCACAACTCTTGATCTTATAAGGGCCTCCCCATAGGCTATCAAATTTTTTGTGCATTCCAGGCTTCTCTTTTCTTTTATCCCACAGCAGGACAAGATCTCCTTTGGCGAAACTTCTTTCCTTGGCTTTGTGATCAAAAGTGTTCTTTATCTTTTCTTGGTTCCTTGTCATTTGTCCCAAGGCATTTCTTCGAGTTTCGTCTAATTCTATCAACTGATTTATTCTCCCTTGGATTGCTTCTGCATCTGTGTCGTATTGTTGTGCAAATCGGAGGATAGGAATTTGGAGGTTCACAGGGAGTTTTGCGTCAAGTCCATATACCAGCTCAAAAGGGGTTTTCCCTGTGGACGTCTTTGTTGTTATTCGATCTGCCCATACTGCATACTTTATTTTACTATCCCATGATTTCTTATTTTCTCTGACGACCGTTTTTAGGATATTCATGAGATTCTTGTTGGTTGATTCCGCTAGTCCATTCCCCTATGGGTAGTAGTTTGAGGAATGGGACAGGGTAATTCCATATTTGAAACAAAACTCTACCAGAGCGTAGGAACTGAAAGCTTTGGCATTATCCGTAGTGATCTTGGAAGGTACCCCGAACCTCGTTATGATCCAATCTTATAAGAAGTTCATGAAAACCTCTTCAGTGGCCTTCTTTGTAGGAATTGATTCAACCCATCTGGTGAAATAGTCCGTGGCTGTCAGGATCCATCGATAGCCATTGCTCGAATTGTCTTTGAATTCACCAATAAAGTCCAGACCCCATTGCTGAAATGGTGCTTCCACTACTACTGGTTTCAAAGGCAGGGCCGGAAGCTTTGGTTTGTCAGTGAAGTATTGGCAAGGTTGGCAAGATCGAACGTGTTGATAAGAATCTGAGAAAAGTGTTGGCCAATAATAACTAGCCATCAAAATCTTGTGGGCAGTAGTACGTGAAACAAAATGTCCACCGCAATACCCAGAGTGTAATTCCTCCAAGATTTTCTTTGCCTCATCCTTGTTCACGCATCGAAGTATAATGCCATCAGGATTCTTCCACCCAAGTCCATCTTCTAGTAGGCAATACTTCATAGCCTTCAACCTCAAAGCTCTCCTCTTGTAATCTACCAGGTGATCAGGACAAGACAAGTTCTTCAGATAATAAACTATGTCAGAATACCACTCATCATGTTCTAGTTCACTGACTATTACATTCACCTGCTCATTTTCACCCATCTGTATGGCTTCCTGATTGGTTTCAGTCAACATTTGGGCCAAACCTTGCCCCTTTATTATCTTAGTGGGTTTTATCTCTAAGTCATACTCTTTGATTTTTGAAACCCATTTTCCTCGAGTGCCCATACAGTCTTGTTGTGACAAAACATCCTTCACGAATGGATACGGGATATAAGCCTTGATTTTATTATAGCCGATGTAATTTCTGAAGTGCTTGAGGGACTTAACCAAAGCATAAGCCTGCTTTTCTGTGATGGAGTAGCTCAATTCTGAATCTCTCAGGACTTTGCTCATAAAGGCTATGGGATGTTCAGAGTTGTCAGCATCTTTCTGCATCAATACACCTGCAATAGTGTCCTGAGATGCAAATGAGAAAATTATAAAATCTCGTGAAAAATTAGGACTGATCAAGACCGGGGCTTGAGAGATGGTATTCTTGATATCTTCAAAAGATCTATCAATCTCATTTCCCCATCTGAAAGCAACATCCTTCTTTAGCAGAGTGCTTAATGGTTTTATCCTTTCAGCAAAGTTAGGCACGAATCTGCGGATGAAGTTGATTTTTCCAAGAAAAGATTGCAGGGATTTCTTGTTGACCGGAGGACGGACATCTCTTATGGATTGGACTCTTTCAGGATCAATGGAGACTCCCCCTAGTGAGGCCATGTGTCCTAACAGTTTTCCTTCATCAATCCCAAAAACAGACTTCTTAGGATTTAGTGAGATGCCATACTTCCTACATCGTTCAAAAACAATCCTGAGGTGGGAGAGATGGTCTTTCCTTTCTTTGGACACAACTATGAGGTCATCCTGGTAAATTTATATGATCTTTTGTATGAGGTCTCTAAAGGAAAATTCCATTGCTCTCTGAAAGGTGGCACCTGCATTCATAAGGCCAAATGGCATTCTCAAGTACATAAAAGTTCCCCAGGGTGTAGTAAATGCAGTCTTGAGTTGATCCTCTCTTTTGAGTAAAACTTGGTTGTATCCCGAGAATCCATCCAGCATTGATGTCATTCCTACTCCTATGACTTGTTGAAGCAGATGTTCCATGTTTGGGAGAGGATAATTATCCTTTAACGACAACTGGTTGAGGTTGCAGAAATCAACACACAGGCGAATGTCACCATTTTTCTTCCGAACAACCACCAGATTTGACATCCAAGAAGAATACGTGATTGGGGCTATAATACCAGCGTCAACCATATTTTGGAGTTCCTTTCATATCTGTCCAGCTAACTTTGGGTTGATGTGCCTTAACTTCTGTCGAAATGGCTTGGCTCCTTCCACCAAGGGTATAGCATGTTGGATAACGTCTCCTCTATAGGCCTTTAATTCATCATAGTTCCAAGCAAAGGTATCTCTGAATTCTCTAATGAGCTCCAGTATTTCCTTCCTCTCTTTCTCGGTAGTCCCCTTCCCTATCTTGACCATTCTCGGGTCCATTTCAGTACCAATGTTGAATTCCAAGGCTTCCTCAGCTTGCTTGTTGGTTCTTTTTCCTTTGAAAACATCATGTCTGTCAAATAGATTTTCCAGAGGAATACAACCTTTAGGTAAAGTATTGTTTTGCAGGTTGATGATTTCCAAGTCCATAGAATTAGCCAGGAAAGCAACCTGTGTATCCATGAATTCTTTGCTATTCTCCATGAATCTGATAATTTGATCGTCGTCTTCGAAAACCTGCCAGTGCTCCAGATTGTCGGGGATAGAAGGTCTAAAAAGAACCTCCATTTTGCACTGAACATGAAGAGGTCCTTCGCACGGTTGTAGAGTGGAAGCTGAGACAGCCAGAGCATCGACCACATGTTTTTCTTCTCGAGGAACAGCTTCAATTGATATCTTTTTGAAGGATTTTGAAAGAGTTTGAGCTACATCTTGATACTTCTTTAACTTCTCATTCTTAGTTGCAAATCTCATTAGAACTTGCGAGACAATGAGGTCCGAGTCACCCTTCACCTCCAAGATTGTGGCTCCTTTATCGATTGCCATATTTAGCCCCAGGATCAAAGTTTCGTATTCAGCCACATTGTTAGTGCAACGGAATTCCAACCTATATGAATGGTAGAAGATCTCACCTGCCGCAGCTGACAAGACTATTCTAGCACCTGACCCAAAACCTGAATGTGAGCCATCGAATTCTAAGGTCCAGATTCCTTCTGTTTCTTCGATTGTGTCCATATCCAACTTTCCTTCTTGAATGAACCAATCATTTAGACCGCTATTGATGCATAAAAGTTGATCATCTATCTCATCGGAGTTTTCAACCGGTGATCCAACAAAGGGTTCATTGTAGATGGTATAAAATCCTCCTTTAGGATGAGGGATGATGGCTTTGGACTACTTTCTTTGAATGCTTCCATTCAAGTGTTCAATAATATCATTACAGATGATAATCCCAAAATTGTTAATATCATCCACAACAACCACATCTATCAAGAAAGGAGCGTTGGGACAGGAGTCAAAGGCTATCTCAAGATTGTTAATGACTCCCTTCGCAAAATTGTCTCTGGTATTAGCTCGTGAAATTTTTAGGCCCAATTGTTGCATAACCTCTTCTGTCATTATATTGATTTTGGCTTCTGGGTGCAGTAGACAATTGTGGAGGAGAAAATCATTGATTCGGAGGGAGACGTAAAAGGGTTTGAACTCACGTTTTTTAGAAATTGGGTCTCCCACTTGATGAATAAAGAGAGAGAAGTCTTGAAGGGGACTTGGCTCCAAGTTTTTGTGTGACACACCCCTGTCTTCTTCCTTTGGGTGGGCCTTCTTTAATGGAGGTTCTTGGGAAGAGGTATCCTTCTTATGAGAAAGGCTCCATTTCCTTTTAGCAGGAGCTAATTCAACTTGGAGGACGCTTGGAGGCTCAGGCTCTGCCATGGGTTCATTGTTTGGATCCCATAGTTCACAATTCATGTTTCTTTGTTCAATGTAGTCATCAAAATCAAGATTTCTCTCAATCTGAAAGGCCATATCTTGTGCTTCTTCCAAAGTTGTTGGTGACCGGTCCCTAACTTTGAATTGCAAGGTTCCTTCTAAGGAGGACAGGTACTGACCAATGGTAGCTTGTTCTGAACCAACCTTTGACCGGATCTTTTTAAGGACAAGATTGAACCTATCAGTGAAATCTCTTGTATTCTCACAAGGTCCTTTGCAAATGTTGAAGTAATGGGCAAAAAGGTCTTGTGAATGTTCATTATCACACCACCTCACTTTAAAGGCTTTTTGCAGCTCTTCAACGTTCTTTATGCTTCCCTTGGGGAGTCCATCAATCCAGCCCTTAGCATTTCCTGTAAGAGAACTTGCAAAGAGCTTCATAAAAACATCAGGGTGATCTTGACCGTCCAGATGAAAATCAAAATTCTCGCAAAACTGGGTCCAATGTGAATTTCCAGAGGTACCCTTTCCTGAAAAAAAAGGTAGCTAGGAGTTTGCATTTGTGGGTAAATCATGTACTCCACCTTGGATGTTGCTAAAGTCAAAGAAGTCAAAACTTTCTGGGTGAGACCATTTATGAGGATTTGGATTGATTGGAGGTATAGGGTTTGCTATAGAGGTGGTTGTTACAGTAGCGGGATTTGAATACAATTTTCCGCTACGAGTCATCATGTTTAAAGGAAGTCTCTTTCCTAAAGGTGACTTAACAACAGGTGAAATAGCAGGAGGCTTCCTTCTGAACGCTAGAGGAGGGTTATTGAACCTCCTTTTGGTTTGTGGAGTCGCCAGATAGTTCTCCTGAAACTATCAAAGAATAAGGGGAGAAAGTTGTAGTGGAGTCGCCAGGTAAGCTTGTAAGGAAAGGTCTTTGAGGAAAGGCTTACCAAAGGATTTGTCATTGAGGAATATTGACTCAGTGTTCCCCGACAATGGTGCCAAAATGTTATCGCTCAGTTTGTAGTTTAGGTCAAGTAGCTGGATGGTATGGTTCAAACTGGCGTAACAGGAGCTTCCCCACCCACTGTCACCTCGATGGGGGGATCTTTCTATTTAGGGTGGCTAAGCCCAAGGGAGACGTCCCTAGCAATCTGGGGTTTTGAAAGGGAATGGTTCAAAGGATTAAGGCCAGTTTCCCCTTCACGGATTACCGCCAAGAATATAGTCAATTGAAGAACAACCACAAAGAAGACACCTGCTTGCGAGACAAGACAACAATGAAACTAATATGTGCAATAATGGTTAGTACTTCATAGGTCAATGACTATCTATATTTCAATGTATATGAACATAAAAAATAGTAAATATTGACGAAGTCAATGTTTTCAATAATGACGATGACATATAATATTACTTGTCAATAAATACCAGAATGATATAGCATCCAATGAAAATGATGAATCCTCGAATTAACTCAATGCATTAAATATCATCAAATGTTCATATATAACAGAGTGCTGCGTCAATCTCTCTAAGGATGACATCAACTCTTAATAGGGTTAGTCATACTGCTGAATACCTATGAACATAATGGGCTGGCTCGTGATGAGACCTCCCATCCTCTTGGTTAGGTCTTGTTTTTGTTATTTTTCTTAGGGTCCCTCTTGTTTCTTATCGAGAGGCCTTTTATTTCCTTCTCGGGGATCCCTGGGCGAAGCATCTCTAGGTTTCATTCCTTATGGTTTTTATCTTTTACCAGCTGCTTTTATCCCCTGGGCCTTTAGCCCCTTCTTCCCACATGACAAAGTGTAACCCTCAAAAGGTCATCCTAATGGCTGGACTAGGGGAATGGGATGGATGAATGGGAGATAAGATGTAAAGTGATAGAATGGTGGGAACGGACGATGGCTCTGCAAATCCCCCCCGGTGGCTAACCAAAACCCATAAATACAAGCTTACTAGGTCACCCCGCTAATCCCCCCGACAATGGTCAAGTGGATTAGTGTAAGAGCCAAGCAGTCATCAGAAATGTAAGGAACCTGATGCATATATAAGAAGGTTATAATGATCAAACATGACACATACCATGATACCTTGGGCCAATTACCTCATGGAGCAAGAGTCTTCTCTGATGCAATTCCAAGCCGATGGTGATGGAAGTTGCTGCTGCTAAAAGGACAAGTCTGGCGAAGAAGAAGGATGGGCCCTCCAGGGCCATGCTCAAGTCAATCCTTCTCTCGGTACTCCATGTCTAGGACCTGTGGGCCTCGAGACAATATCTCCTAGTTATCCCTAGATATCGGGGATAATAGTCCCTATATTGACTTTGTGCAACTTCAATGGGTGATTATAAGAACCATCAGTCTATCTGGGTATGATGTTCTGGATTTCTCTTTTCCCTTATGTCTCTTTAATGGCTAGGTTTCTTAATTCTTCTAAATCATCTAGGCTTTCCAAATCCTTCTTGATCTTATAGAATTCTATATGTCTCTTGTTTAAGTTTGGATGAAGATTAGTCTGAAGTTCTAGGCTATGCTTTGCACATACCACTAGGTCTGATTTCTGATTACTATTGTATGTAATAACAAATTCTTTAATTCTTTGCAGGACTACTTCAAGCTCAGGGTACTTACTTGTAATTGATAAGTCCTTGCAAAATTGATCTGCCAACGTTTGTCAGTCGTTGTTCTGTCTTCTGGTTTCTTCGTGCATGAACCAAGCTTTCAGGATTGGACCTAGTGAGTGGGGAAATACTTGAACCCAGAAGCGAGGTGGTATTTCTGCAACCTGCCACTGTGTCACACATTTCTCAATATGTGTTTAAGGATTAGACTCTCTGTTGAAAAGTTGCGCAACTTGGAAATCTGTCTACATCTCTGATTCCAACTGCTCCTTATCTTGAAATCTATATTTGATAGCTTACTTCACATCGCCCCAATTTTTGAGTAAGTCTTTGTGATTGGCCCACCATTTGGAAGGGGTGTCTTGGAGGGATAAATCCAGTACTAGGATCCTTTGATCCTCCACTACCTTTTGTTCCATGATGAGCAGAAAAATTTCAAGTCCTGAGGTACCATCATAGACTGGGTGTCCTCTGACCTCGATTCCAACCCATTTAGTTTCCCCGACAGTTGTTGAGAATCTTTCGTATGAGACTTTTTGCTAACTGTCAAATGCTAGTTCTAAATATTCGTTCGCTGACTGTATACTCCTCCAACTTATTGATCCATCAGCAGTATGATTTATGTAATCTTCTCTTCTTCATGTTGTTACATTGTACAATTTATCCAAGTCTTCTCTCTCCATATTGTTATATGTTGGCTCCGTATATATGGGGCCTACATATGGATCCAAGGGTTGAACTACCTTGATTCCATCTGCCTCAAATGTCATAGTGTCTTTCTTTAGGTCGATCATTACATAGTTGGCATAGGTCCAATCAATACCAAGTAGGGCGGGACAAGGGTATTTATCCCCCATGATCTCAATCACCTCAAAATCAGCTACAGTCTTCACTCCCGCAACATCTATTTCCACATTCTCCAATCTTCCTATTGGGAAAATACAATATTGGTTGGCCATCCTTAGCTGGATTGGGGAATATGTCAACTGGGGTTTTCCTAAGGCTTCCCAAGTCTTTTTAGGCAGTATGTCAACATTAGATCCTAGATCTAACATAACATCCTTAATCTCAAATTCTTCTAGCTGAGCTACTAGTCCAAATTCTTTTCTAGTTTTTAAACTTTCCTTCTTTGCACTCTTTGAGTACTCTTCTCAGGAAGATCGGTCCTTATTCTTGCTTCTGTAGGTTCTTCATTCCCTAGAACTAGGTAAAGTGCATTGTGCAACTTTTCTGTTAATTGGTCATTCCCAAGAATATCAGAAAATAACTAAAACCAAAAGTTGACTACATTTTGTGATTGCTTAGGTTGTCTCAATGTGACTACAGGGTTTCTAGGTGCAGGGGATGAAGTAGAGACTTGCTCAATATTAGGGTAAACAATAGGATGTGGGGGTTTCTCTTGCATCTTAGGGCTAGGGATATTCTGAAATACTTCTATGGCATTTTTAAAGAACAACTTTTTTTTCAGAGGATCATACCTGTCTTCCTTTGATGTTGCCTTCTAGATCTGAGGTAAATTGTCAGCATCAGCTCCAGTATTTGCGCCTCCTCGAGTGACGATAGTAAGGTTGGGAAATTGTCCTCTAATAAATCTCATGATTTCTGAACTGATGAGGTTAGTTCCTTGTTGATGTACCTGATCTTCCCATTTTTCAATTAGTTCTGGGCAATCTTCAGTTGCATGCCCATTGGTTCTGCAATGAGAGCACCATGGTCACCTCGGATGAGGACAGTCTCTAGCCATATGGACTTGCTCATCACAGTTGTAACATCTTCTTGGTCCTATTCCCCCAGTTCTTCCTCCTATGAAGTCTCCTCCGGCTCCACCTCCTCGACCTCTTCCTAGTCCCTGAGGGGTTTCATTCCCCATGAATGTTGTTCAATCCAACCTGTCTGCAAATGCATCCAACACTCTACATTGATTAGTAGTATGTGTGGTAGATGCACAAAAATCATAGTGTACATTACTTGGTACTGTTGAATACTTCTGAATAATGGGGCACTGTCTCAGCCCATGCCCATGGATTCAGAAAATCTCGCAATACTCAACTGCTGGTGTTGCTTGGCTCCCTGGAAAAGCATGATACGGGGTGGGGTTATGGAATGGTAAATTCACAGATACTTGCGCAACTCCTCCCGTGGGTCCTGGTGAGGGTCCCATCAGATTCTAAGGAGGTCCCATTCCCCTCATTATTGGACATTCATTTACCATATGTCCTTCTGTGTAACATCTGTTACACCAGACCTGCAGTCGTCCCAGTCTAGGTATCATCAATTCTTGAATCTTTTCTGCAAGCGTTAATATTTGACCTTATTGTTGCACCAAATTTGCATCTGTTGGGGGTCTGGTCACTCTCAGACTCCCCATATATCCTTCCATGGCTTCAATATTCATTAATTGTTCCAAGGCATTTGTCAAATTGGCTCTTCGTTGTTGCATTAATTGTATCCATGTTAGAGGTAGCAATCCATAAATATACCATTCTCTTTGATGTTCCTCATGGATTGGATGTGCTAACCTCCCTATATCATATTTAAACTTTTGGTTATATTCTAAGAGAATGGGGCACTGTCTTGGCCCATGCCCATGGATTCGAAAAATCTCGCAATACTCAACTGTTGGTGTTGTTTGGCTCCCTAGAAAAGCATGATATGGGGTGGGGTTATGGAATGGTAAATTTGCATATACTTGTGCAACTCCTCCCATGGGTCCTGGTGAGGGTCCCATCGAATTCTGAGGAGGTCCCATTCCCCTCATTCGTGGACATTCGTTTACCAGATGTCCTCCTATGTAACATCTGTTACACTAGACTTGCGATCGTCCCAGTCTAGGTATCGTCAATTCTTGAATCTTTTCTGTAAGCGCTGATATTTGACCTTGTAGTTGCACCAAATTTGCATCTATTGGGGGTCTGGTCACTCTCAGGCTCCCCAGATATCCTTCCATGGCTTCAATATTCATTGATTGTTCCAAGGAATCTGTCAAAGTGGTTCTCCGTTGTTGCGTTAACTGTATCTGTGTCAGAGGTAGAAATCCCTAAATATACCATTCTCTTTGATGTTCCTCATGGATTGGATGCGCTAACCTCCCTATATCATAGTTAAACTTTTGGTTGTATTCTTAGGCTAATTCACCTTCCTTTTGTTGAATCTCGCACAACTCAAACAAAGCTTGTTGTTCTGACTGAGGTAGCTTAAACTCTGCTATGAACCTTGTCCATACCTGGTCAAGTATGAATGCTTGACCTTGCATTCCTGGCACTCTTGGATCAATAACCTTCATGTACCATTTGAGAGCATGAGCTCTCAAGGTAGTCTGGAACTCACCCAACTTATTCGCATCTAGAGTCCCTCTAGACCTCCAAATTGCTTCACACAAGAAACAATGTTGCTCAACATCTTCGTCTCCCTTACCCCAAAATTATGGGTATCGAGCAATCGAACCTCCTACGTGACCAGCCATTGTTGATATTTTTGCTCCTATCAAAATAAAACCTAACGGTCCTGGTTGTGACCTACTAGAAGATCTGATATCTTCCTTATACTCGCACTTGCTGGTTGTAACTGACTAACTAATTGTACTGGAACAGAATTAGCATAAGAAGGTAGTATTGAATTTACCACTTGTATAGAAGACACTTGGGGTATGGGTGATTCGGGGCTGGTGCCACTAGCTTTGGGGTGGGTTTCTTTGATATGGGGGGTCTCGTTCTCTTCCTCTGAAGTAGTATCTTCAGTTAGATTCCCGATATTTCCTAGCATCAGGGCTGAATCTTCTCTTTCCTCTTCAAGAACCATGTCGGATTATTTCTCCCTTGCTTCTACACCTTATCCTTCTTGTCCACCCTCCTGGGGACTTCTTTCTCTCTGTGCTTCTCTCTCACTTAATCTTTGACAGGCCAGTCTTTCCTATCTTCCCATCTTATGCAACTCTTCCATATGTATTTTATCTACTTCTCTTGGTCTGACTTCTTTCTGTAACTTCCCGGACTATTTTGTTTCTTTCTTTATCTTACTGCTCCACCACTTCTCAACTATGGCGGCTCTTTTCAAGGCTCACTCGTCTCTTGAGTCCCTTTCTTGTTGTTTCCCCCATTTGTCAAAGAACCCTCTCCCCTCTCTCGAGCCATGACTCCACCCCAAACTCACCCTACCCCAAGTGAGGGTGTTTACATTGCCATCTCTGTTGGGGACATAGTCAGCATCCCCTCTTCCATCAAGAAAACTTAATTCACAGGGGGATTTCTCTCAACAGTCTTCCCCTTTCGTATTTCTTGAAATTCACTTCTGCTCATTTAAAAAACTGGTGATTCTCAACTGCAAACTCAATAATGTATCCCTCTAATGTGGTGCTGACCCAGAAATCAATCGCTCGCGTGAATGGATGATCCAGTCGATGAAGTGTTGCAATCTTTTATGTATCCCAAGTACAAGTCCTCTTGACTTGTTCTTGGAATTATTGAGCTTCTTATAGCCTATCTATCGAGTGGAAAAGTTCTTTCGGGAACTTAACCCAAAATATCTCGTACTACTCGCTTGATCTTTTTGAGTAAAAGAATGCCTCCTAAGTATCTTTCACATATTTTCTTCTCATCTCTGCTTCTTTCCATATGAAGGCATCACAATTTCTCTCCCACCATTGGTTAATATTAGATATGTGAATCCATGGAAGCATCCTCCCTACAGGTTCCCTTTTAATGCAGGTCCTAGCAACAGAACCATTTTGTTGGTGCGGAATTGATCAGACCAGGGTCCTTCTCAGGTTACCAACAAAAGGTACCATGTAGTCTAGAGCATTGGCATTTTCATCTCCTCCAAAGAGAAGAAGTCTCACCTGAAAAGAAACCAAGACAGAAGGATAGGGAAGGGAAAGGAGAATACTTAGGTGGGTTCACATAACCTTTACAATTCACCATGATCTTGCGCAAGACAAACCAACTACAGAACAGATCTAAGCTCATACACATAGGAACTGAAGCTACTTAGGTTGTGAAAATCATTCATACACAGAAACATCATATGGAACTTATGAAGCATAATGAAGTACTGTAAAGATACAATGCAGAAGCATGAACACATAATGACGCAACATATTTCAAAATTTTGGATCCTTCTTTATATATTATCTTCAGATCTTTATCAGATACAACTTCAGAGATACAAAGTAATGCTCTGTTACAGACTTCTGGCTCTGAACCCATGTCATAGAGCTCTATTTACCCAAACTGTATACATATTATATTTATAGAACTCAAACCTGACCTATCAACAATATCAACAACAAGAAGATCAACAACGTGAAAGAACAACAAGGGAAGAACCCTTTTAAAATCGTGAGAACCCATATTTATAAACTAAGTAGGGTCTTATGGCTTTGAGCTTGCATGATTTCTTGTTCTGTTGCAACTGCTTTTGCCTTGCTGGTGTTGCGTTGTCCTTTTTGCAACTGATTTCTGTTACTTTTCCTTGCTTTGTTGTCCAACTTCTTTTGTATATTGTGCAACTCGTGCTAAACCAAAACTGGGACTGTAGTCCTTCTTGTGCAACTTCTCATCCAAAAATGAAGGGCCCAACAAGCTGAGGCAATCAACAACTCGGTTGGGACTTCCTGTTTTATACTTGATGTTGAGGTGGAACTGTTGTAAGTATGTGGACCACTTCTGATGGTGGTCATTCTACAATTTTCCTTGGGTCTGCATGACTATAGTGGCTTGTGATCAGTGTGGATGATTGTCTCCTTCCCAAGAATGTAATGTCTCCACTGGCGGTAGGCTTGCACAATGGAGTACATTTCTTTGTCGTAAGTAGGGTACTTAAAAACAACATACGATAGTGTCTCACTATGATATGCCACGGGGTGGCCATGTTGAGTGAGAATGGCACCCACAACATAGTCTGAAGCATCTGTCTCGATCTCAAAGGGATGTTGCTGGTACGGTAATGAAAGTACTGGAGATGAGCACAAGTGATTCTTCAATTCATCGAAGGCTTGTTGTTGGGACAAGCCCCACAAAATTTTTTCCTTACCAACACCCCTGGTTACTTGGCTGAGGGCCCATGCGATATGAGAGAATCCCAACACGAACCTGCGATAGAAATTGGTGAGGCCCAAGAAGCTTCGAAGTTCAGTGAGTGTGGTTGGGGCTGGCCAGTCACGAATGACCTAGATCTTGGCTAGATCCACATGCACACCATGTTGATCAATGATGTAGCCTAAGTAATGGACCATGTCCATGCCGAAGGAGCATTTTTCCAACTTTTCATATAGTTTGTGTTGCCGCAGGGTGTGTAGAACCTGTTGAATATGATGCAAGTGTTCCACCCAAGTCTTGATGTAGATGAAGATGTCATCCAGATACACAACTAAAAAATTATTGGTGAAAGGTCGTAGGATATCATCCATCATCCTCATAAAAGTTGTTGGAGCATTTGTCAAACCAAAGGGCATGACCAACCATTCAAAAAGACCTTCTTTTGACTTGAAGGCGATCTTCCATACATCTATCTATTCTATTGGGACCTGGTGGTATCTAGACTTTAGATCAATATTACTGAAGTATTTGGCTCCCATGAGTTGATTAAAGAGGTCATCAATTCGGGGAATCGAGTACCGATTTAAGACTGTGATTTTATTCAGGGCTCGGTAATCAATGCAGATTCGCTAGGTCTAGTATTTCTTCTGCACCATCACGATTGGGCTCCCATAAGGTGATGCGATGGGATGAATGTGCCCCTTGTGGAGTAGTTCTTGGATCTACCTCTTGATCTCCTCTTTTTCTAACAGAGAGCGACGGTAGACTGGCCCATTGGGTAGCGGTGCACCTGGGGTCATATCGATGGGATGCTTGACCTAGAAGTACAGAAGTACCCCGGTAGGAGAGGATAAGATATCTGAGTATTCTTCCACGACCTTATCCACTTGCTTCTGTTTTGTGGAGATATCAGTCGCGGAGACCCTGGATGTGGCTGCGATCTTTCGCTCACTCTAAGAGCGAATCACAAAGAAGAAAAATTTATCGGTCTTAGAGATGACCTTCCTACATTGCTTGGCAGAGATCAAGGAAATAGCACTAGGAGGGACTGCCTCGGGTATCCTATACAATTTCTTGTTCAAAGTAATAATAACACTACGAGGCCTAGACTCATATACAACATGAAATTTCCATAAATAAGGTTGGCTTAAAATAACATTACAAACTTTGAAAGGAGAAACATCACACAATACCTCATCTTTGAAATAATTGATGTCGTACGACATTCGACACTGTTGGTTGATGCAGAGATCACTTCCTTGGTAGAGCCATCCAATGGTGTAGGGTTGTGGGTGCGACTTTATCGGCAGGGCCAGGCACTTGACGATTTTTGTTGAGATGAGGTTCTTTTGTCTACTGCTATCAACGATGAAGTGAAGCGGTGATCCAGATGGATATTGGTGGCCACCCACCTTTTCCAACTGGCTGAAAACAGTTTTCTGGCAATTTTGGCCATTTACTATTTTTAGCAGTTTTAACTTCCAGGGCCATTTTGAGGGCCTAAATGAAGGTTTTTTAGGATCATCCCATCTCAATGATTTCCAAAGGCATGATTGAAGCCCCAAAATGAATCTCCTCGACGATACCTTTCCAACGGGCTCTCATACTCTTAAAATGGAGATCGTATGGAAAAGTTACGACCTCGGGAAGTTAATGTACTAACTTACCCAAACAGGGCCCACATGACTTTTGGCGCTTCATATCCTAGGGTTAGGTTTTTGGATGTCTAGGGTTTTTGGCATTCCTGTTTATTGTAAAAGGTCCTTTAGAGCCTCATTGTAATCTTCTTCTTGAGAATGAGCACAACCGTCACATCTCTTCTCAGAGATAAGCCGCCACCATTCCAGCAAGCTTGTTTCCGCTGCATTTTACAGTTTCAGCTTATTTCCTTATTGAATAGAAAACCGATTTTACTGTATCTTTGTTATTTTGTGTTAAGCACTTGTTAATAATCTGTAGTCATTTTTTTCTACTCATAAAATCTAGATCATTGGTATCAGAGCGGTCTGCTCCCTGTCGTCTCAATGCATATCCCCAACGAGGTCGGAGTACAAAGAGTTGGGTCTCGAGCTTGTTTCTCTTGAGGACAAAATCTCTCGCACGCCCAAGAGACCTCTCATGGCAAGAGAAAAGAAATATGATGGGACAGGATATCCTTTCAAAGTGTTGATTGAGGAATCCCTCACACAACAAAGGAACGAGATGATGGATAGTTTCACACAAATCCTTTGGTGGCTACCAACAGGCGACGGATCTTCTTCGAGCGGAAGTGCCGTCCCCTTCAAAGTACAAATAAACTTTGATATTCCAATACTTGAAGGTCAGATAGACACAGATGCTGTAGACAAGTGGTTGAATCTACTAGAAGGGTATTTTTCTGTCCATAACTTTTCGAATAAAGAAAATATTACTTTTGCGCTCCTCAAAGTCGTTCCCCATGTCAAATATTGGTGGGAAACTTTCTGTGAGCAAAAGGAAACAGAGGAACCCTCGTTATTTATAGTCACATCCACTTGGGAATCCTTCAGGAATGTTATTAAGGAACAATACTACCCTGTCGAAAGTTATGACGACTTGTATACCAAATGGACCACACTGCGGCAAGAAAGAGACCAAGCAGTGCTAGATTTCACAAATATCTTCCATACCTTGTGCACCAAGCTGGGCATCAAAGATTCAAAGCAACATATAGTGCTCAAGTATCACGATGCTCTGTATAGATACATCCATACTGAAATGGAATTTCTGAACATCTCATCCTTGGGCGCAACCTATCGATATGCCGTCAAAATCGAGCAGAAGCTCAAACAAAAGACGCTGCAATTTGGGCCTGGGAACCCCTCACAAAAAAATCCAGTAAGGGTCGGCCCCAATCCACAGAACAAAGGACAGAGAAAAGATGGAAAATATTAGGACAACCAGTACAAGCCGCAAGCAAAGAAGGACATCGAAAATACAAAGAAAGATACTGGGAAGTGGTGCGACTTCCATAAGAGCCCTTGGCATAACACTGTTGACTGTCGCTCAAAGCAGTCCCTGGTGGCCAAAGTGAAAGCCTCTGAATTAGATGCGGGTTCTGACTCTAAGCTAGAACCAAAAAGGGGAAGACGAATCATTGACGTGGAACCTGGTGCCACCATTGCTACCACCAAGCTCTAGCATGGTGAACCAGATGAGTGAGAAGAAGGAGAATGCCTCTTCCATTCACAGATGTGGGTAAAAGGCACCCCTCTACACTTCATTTTTGATAGCAGTATCCATAAGAACCTCATCTTAGTAGAGGTAGTAAAGCGTCTAGCCCTGTCGACAACGCCGCACCCACAACCCTCCACCATTGGATGGCTCCGCCAAGGAAGCGATCTCTGCGTCAGCCAATAGTGTCGATTGTCGTACGACATCAAGCCCTTCAAAGACAAGGTATTGTGTGATGTTGCTCCTCTCCAAGTTTGTGATATTCTTTTGGGTCAACCTTATTTATGGAAACGACATGTTGTATATGAGTCTAGGCCTCGTAGTGTTATTATTACTTTGAACAAGAAATTGTACAGGATACCCGAGGCAGTCCCACCTAGTGCTATTTCCTTGATCTCTGATAAGAAATGCAGGAAGGTCATCTCTCATATGGGGAATTTTGTCTTCTTCATGATTCGCTCTCATAATAAGTGAAAAATCATAGCCACATCCAGGGTCTCTGCGACCGACCACTCCACACAACAGAAGCAAGTAGATAAGGTCGTGGAAGAATAATCAGATATCTTCTCCTCACCTATCGGGGTACCTTTGCACTACCAAGTCAAGCACCCCATCGATCTAACCCCTGACGCACCACTACCCAATGGGCCAGTCTATCGCCGCTCTCTGTTAGAAAATGAGGAGATCAAGCGACAGATCCAAGAACTACTCCACAAGGGGCACATCCGTCCCAGCTCATCACCTTGCGAGAGCCCAATCGTGCTGGTACAGAAGAAAGATGGAACCTAGCGGCTCTGCATTGATTACTGGGCTCTGAATAAAATCACAGTCAGAAACTGGTACCCAATTCCCCGAATCGTTGACCTCCTTGATCAACTCACGGGGGCCAAATACTTCAATAAGATTGATCTGAAGTCTGGCTAGCACCAGGTCCCGATAGAACATACAGATGTATGGAAAACCACCTTAAATTCAAAGGAAGGCCTTTTTGAATGGTTGGTAATGCCCTTTGGTTTGACAAATACTCCAGCCACTTTCATGAGGATGATGGATGATATCCTGTGATCATTCACCAATACTTTTTTAGTGGTGTATCTGGATGACATTCTCATTTACAGCAAGACTTGGGCTGAACACTTGCAGCATATTCAGTAGGTTCTACGCACCCTACGACAGCACAAGCTATATGCCAACTTGGAAAAATTCTCCTTCGGCATGGACAGGGTCCATTACCTGGGCTACATCATTGATCAGCATGGCGTACATGTGGATCCAGCCAAGATCCAAGTCATCCATGACTGGCCATGCCCAACCACACTCACTGATCTTCGAAGCTTCTTGGGCCTTGCCAATTTCTACCATATGTTTGTGTTGGGATTCTCCCATATTGCACGGGCCCTCAGTCAAATAACCAAGGGTGGTGGTAAGGCGAAATTTTCATGGGGTCGGTCCCAACAATAAGCGTTCGATGATCTGAAGTAGCTCTTGTGCTCAACCCCAGTACTTTCACTACCAGACCTGCAACAACCCTTTTAGATCGAGACAGATGCTTCAGACTATGCAGTGGGCGCCGTCCTCACTCAACATGGCCACCCCGTGGCCTATCATAGTGAGACACTATCAGATGCTATCCGTAAGTACCCTACTTACGAAAAAGAAATGTACTCCATTGTGGAAGCCTGCCGCTAGTGGAAACATTATATTCTTTGGAAAGAGACAATCATCGACACTGATCATAAGCCACTGCAGTTCATACAGACATAAGGAAAATTTCAGAATGATCGCCATCAAAACTGATCCACATACTTGCAGCAATTCCACCTGAACATCAAGTATAAGACAGGAAGCACTAATAGCGTCGTTGATTGCCTCAGCAGACCGCCAGTCATGGAACTCACCACGATGCTAGACTCTTGCGGCCATGAGACCTCTGGATGGCCCCAACTCTATGACATAGACTCATACTTCGCCACCACCTACCAAATGTTGGGTGCAAATGCAATTGTTGATAATTTCCATCTTTAGGATGGGTTGTTGTGTTGTCAGGTCACTGCTGAACACCAAGCTCACCAAATCCACGGCCTTCCACCCCCAGACAAATGGCCAAACTGAGGTCATAAATCGAATGATTGTGCATATCCTTCGCATGTATAATTCACAGCACCCTCGCACATGGGATGAGAGCCTTCCTTACATACAACATAGTTACAACCAAGCCCTACATATCTCAACTGACCACAGCCCCTTTCAGGTGGGGTTGGGATTCCAACCATTAGGTCCCACAGATATTGCACTTCCCCTTGCGGTCACCTCGAACGACTCATCTCCTTCTCCAACTGAAGCTGACAAATCCACCCAGTTCATTGAGCGAATCCAACACATATGCCAACAGGTTCAGGATATCCTACAGAAGTCCAATGGCAAGTACAAACAACGCCATGATCAACATGTGGTGCCACATAAGTTTCAGGTGGGTGACAAAGTTTGGTTACACTTGCAGAAAGAACGCCTTACAGGACCCCATCAGAAGCTTTGACCACTCCGTTATGGGTCATACACCATCACCAAGGCTGTGCGGGATAATGCTTTTCAGCTCAACATTCCTCATTTCCTTGGCCTACACCCAGTGTTCAACATGGATCTCCTTCGCCCTTATTTCCCACCATTATTGGACACCTCAGACATCGTAGAGCAGATGACACCAACAAATCTCAACCCCGACTGTATACAGCAAGCATCCAGTGATCAGATTGTGGACACACAGATCAAGGGCACTCGACAGCAAAGTATCCATCTTTATTGAGTCGTCAAGGCAGGGAAGCTCCTGCACCAAGGCAAGTGGCTCACTCGGGGCCAAATTCAGCAGAAATTTCCTCATATGATGGGGGAACTCAATGAAATGGAGACCATTTATTCCTAAGGAGGGAGGATTGATCTAGATGGATATCAGTGGCCACCCACCTTTTCCAACTGGATCAAAATAGTTTTCTGGCAATTTTGGAAATTTACTATTTTTAGCAGTTTTAACTTCCGAGGCCATTTTGACAGCCTAAATGAAGGTTTTTAGGGATCGTCCCAACTCAATTATGTTCGAAGGCATGAATGAGGCCCTAAAATTAATCTCCTCAATGATACCTTTCCAACGGGCTATCATACGCCTAAAACGGAGATCGTATGCAAAAGTTACGACCTCGAGAAGTTAATGTACCACTTTCCCAAACAGGGCCCACATGACTTTTGGCGCTTCATCTCCTAGGGTTAGGTTTTTGGATGTCTAGGGTTTTGGGCATTCCTGTTTATTGTAAAAAATCCTTCAGAGCCTCATTTTAATCTTCTTCTTGCAAATGAGCGTAGCCATCACATCTCTTCTCAGAGATAAGCCGCCACCATTCCAGCAAGCTTGTTTCCACTGCATTTTATAGTTTCATCTTATTTCCTTATTGAATAGAAAACTAGTTTTACTGTATCTCTATTATTTTTTGTTAAGCACTTGTTAATAATATGTAGTCATTTTGTTCTGCTCATAAAATCCGGATCAATCGGGGTGCCTTTTACCTACATCTGTGAATGGGATAGGTGCTCCCCTTCTTCTGGCTCGTCTGGTTCACCAACCTGGAGCTTGGTGGTAGCAACGATGGTACTGGGTTCTGCGTCAATGATCTATCTTCCCCTTTCTGGTTCTGACTTAGATTCAAAACCCACAACTAATTCAGAGGCTTTTACTTCGGCCACCAGCGACTGCTTTGAGTGGAAATCAATAGTGTTATGCCAAGGGCTCTTATGGAAGTCACATCACTTCCCGGTATCTTTCTTTTTCTTTTTGGTGTCCTTCTTTTCTTGTGGCCTGGACTAGTTGTCCTGACATTGTCCATGTTTTCTCTATCCTTTGTTCTATGGGTTGGGGCCGTCCTTTCCTAGATTTTGCTGTGAGGTGTTCCCAGGCCCAAATTGTTGTGTCTTTTGTTTGAGCTTCTGCTCGATTTTGATGGCATATCGGTAGGCTGTGCCCAAGGACAAGATGTCCAGAAATTCCATTTTAGTCTAGATGTATCTATGCAGAGCATCACGATACTTGAGAACCATATGTTGCTCAAAATATTTGATACCCAGCTTGGTGCACAAGGTATGGAAGATATTTGTGAACTCTGGCACTGCTTGATCTCTTTCTTGTCGCGGTGTGGTCCATTTGGTATACAAGTCATCGTAACTTTTGTCAAGGTAGTATTGTTCCTTAATAGCATTCCTGAAGGATTCCCAGATGGCCTTGACTATAACTAATGAGGGTTCCTCTGTTTTCTTTTGCTCACAGAAAGTTTCCCACCAATCTTTGACATGGGGAACGGCTTTGAGGAGCGCAAAAGTAATCTTTTCTCTATTCAAAAAGTTATGGACAGAAAAATACACTTCTACTAGTTTCAACCACTTGTCTACATCATTTGCATCTATCTGACCTTCAAATATAGGAATATAGAAGTTGATTTGTACCTTGAAGGGGGCGACGCCTCCGCTCGAGGAAGATGTGTCACCTTTTGGTAGTCGTCGAAGTATTTACACAAAACTATCCATCATCTCATTCCTTTGTTGCTTGAGGGCTTCCTCAAGCAACATTTTGAAAGGATCTCATGTCCTGTCATATTTCTTTTCTCCTAACACGAGAGGTCACTTGGGCATGCAATATATTTTTTCCTCAAGAGAAACAAGCTCGAGACCCAATTCTTTGTACCCTGACCTCGTTGGGGACATGCATTAAGACAACAAGGAGTAGACCGCTCTGATACCACAGATCCATATTTTAAGAGCAGAATGAAATGAATACAAATTATTAAAATATGCTTAACACAGAATAACATAGATATAGTAAAATAGGTTTTCTATTCAATACGGAAATAAGTTGAAACTGTAAAATGCAGCGGAAAACAAGCTTGTTGGAATGGTGGCGGCTTATCTCTGAGAAGAAATGTGACGGTTGCGCTCATTCGCAAGAATATGATTACCATGAGGCTCTGAAGGCCTTTTTACAATAAACAATAATGTCAAAAATCCTAGACATCCAAAAACCTAACCCTAGGAGATGAAGCACCAAAAGTCATGTGGGCTTCGTTTGGGTAAGTTAGTACATCAACTTCCCGGGGTCGTAACTTTTGCATACGATCTCTATTTTAGGCGCACAATAGCCCGTTGGAAAGATATAACTGAGAAGAACAATTTTATACTAGCCCAAGTCAATTCCTTTCAGTTTTACTTGGGCCCCAAATCCCCAAAAAACGTCGTTTAGGGCCTCAAAATGGCCCCAGAAGTTTGGAACCCGAAAAACTGTCGAAAAATTGCCAAGGTGGAAAACTGTTTTTCGAGACAATGGAATAGGTGGGTGGCCACCGATATCCACCTGGATCAATGGAAGATTTAAAAAATTTTGCAGCCTATTTTCTTCGAGTGGATTAAATTGGCGAGACCTTTAGAGGACTTAATGAGGAGGTTGAAGAATCAATGATTGTGAAAAAAGTGCTTAGGTCTCTCCACTTAAGATTTGATGCCAAGGTTTGTGCCATTGAAAAAATGAAGGATCTAGAGAAAATAACGATAGATGAGCTACATGGTATTCTCACTACATATGAGATGAGGACAGAAAAAGAAAATCCAACATAAAAGGAACCACGAACCTGTAGAAACAATGGAATCAACCTCCTCACAAAACTCATGTTTCTCAGAAAATTGGGTCTGTGGCCCTCTCTTATCTCACACGATTCCTCCAGCAGCCTCATGGCCTTGATCTAGTGCCCCTCGACACACTAACCTCCTCGATCTAGCATTTGGGCAAGGGTTTCGACCCTCTAAACCTTCCAACAATCCTCTCTAACTCCACGACCTACCAAATGATGGTTCAACCTACAAAACAAGGGAAAATTGGTTCTCTCCAGCAAGACCACAGTTCTACACAAACTGCTACACTAGTAAATTGTAGATAAATCACAAGATGAAGCTCCATTGAATATCCTGAATGGATCTTGCCTTTTGTCCAGCTAGGGTGGATATTGCACCACTGAAACTAGACCAACAATGGAAGGGTTTTTCCAAACCTTAACGAAAACTTGGCTCTCAAGAGAACTCAGACAAGAAATCAAATCATCATTGAACGATAGTGAGAAATGGAGGTAGAGCCAAGTGGAGCTTCGAAACTAGGGACCGCAACACCAGAATCATGACTAGCAGCAAAAGTAGCAATGAAAGGTCTTTACCAAGTGAATCTACGATCTCCCCATTCTACTTCATCATGGCACCTCCATTGCTTAGGTTCCAGACCTTGGTCATGGAAAATGGGAAGGGGGCAGGCAAGCTTCTTTATCATTCTAGGCAGTTTCATATTTATAGATGGTGGGCATATCAACAACAACAAATCCAAGTGGAGCAGCAGAAGGAAAATATTCTTCCATCGAACCAACCCTATCGTCCGCCATATTGATCAAGCCTATTGACTGGTGCCAACCTATCTCTTGATCGGAAGAGACCAACGAGCAGTAAATCCATCCCATCCTATTCTATCTTGCAAGCCAATCCCTATCCCCCTTGGAGAAAATCCCTTCATTCAATAGTGAGAATGAAAATACATCCATTTATCCAAACTGAAATGCTACCCCTCATTTTATTCTTCTTCTGAACCTTCTAGATCTTTCCCCTTTATGACCAAATCAAACTTGACCCTTATTTTCCCTTTAAATTTCACTTAACATTAAAAATTACTTTTTAATGTTTAAGTGATTAATAATTTACTTTTTCATCTAATGTCACTTTTATAAATATACCATCTTTTAACCCAATGAAACTAAATAAATCCTTGTGACTCCCTTTTTCTATTGACTATAACCTACAAGAGTCATATAGGCTACTAAGTCATATTTCGTCACGATCAAGAGGAAGGGGACATTACATGACATTTGAAAAGAGAATGATAATAGGAGGGAAGAAAAAGAATCCCATTAATGATATTGTGTGAGTTCCCCTGGGAAAACACAGATTGTAAGGTTTTGTATATGATAATCTAGCTATGTCAACCGTTTGAACATTGAAAAAGATTCATGATTTTATCAATCCCTCCTTTTGAAATAAAAGCTCATCTCCTTGTCTATGCACTATATTTTCCCCATGGAAGGTTACTATTATGTGCTAAGAGTGGGAGGGGCATTCATTGTGTTTGATGGATGGCACCCCTGACGGTCTCTTTGAAAATTGAACAAAGTGGGGAAGGTGCGACCCAGTTTGGGATTTCAAATCAATGCCACTAATTAAATTTGATGTTTATAATCAATTGTATTCCAAAGCTCTTTGAGGATTGGTAGGATAGAGTGTTGGTCATATTTGATGGTTAGATCGCTTCATGAAAGGTAATTTACCTGTCAAATTCCATATCTAGGTCATGCGATGTGATACCATATTCCCAATTTGGAAAAAGCAATGGACCTTGAGATGGAATTTGGATAATAGTTACATACAAGTGGTGAGAATGGGACAAATTCATATCGACCGAGGGCGTGAATGAGAAATTTAGTTGGTGGACAGGAGGCATTTTGGCGGTGAGGAGAAAGTATTTCAGTTGGGTTATGTAGGAGCTTTGGTAGATTAGTATAAAATCTCTATTCACCATGGTAGATTCATTTTTAAAAGAAAAATCCGTTAAAACTAATGCAAACCAAGGAAAACCCGTAAACTCTTGGCACAAGTGTGTACCTTGTAGATGTTAGTTGGTCATCATTGGTTCTCTCAATGCAAATACCTATAAGGATGTGGATGCATTGAGAGTGTGCTTTGTCGGTCTTTGAGCTCAAGACAAGTGTTCAAGTGAGAATGGTGTTGAAAAATTAGTGAACGAGTCATTATATAGACTTAAAAAACTCTTTTACCTTTTTAGAAATTTTTAAAACCCATCACATCAATGGTAATGTCAATATATCCCACAAAAATAAATTTGGTGGGATACGATAAAAGGTTTGTCGCAAAGATAGAAACTTTGTTGCAATGGGACATATCACACGAAAAATATTTTGGTGTGATACACCACAGAGGAGAAAAACTTCATCTCATGTGATGTGTCATGTCAAAAGTGGTTTTCTAACCGAGATGTCATGCAAGTGTAAAGTTTTGGTCCATGGGATACATTGTATGCATAAAACTTTTTATTACAATACACTTCGGGGGGGATCTTTTGGTCTGTGCAACATGTTGCGCAAGTGGGAAGTTGTGTCCCGTGTAATACATCTCAAGGAATAGAGGATTTGAAGGATGCAATGACAAGGTGGATGCAAGGAATTTTCTTTATAATTTCCCTTTATCACTATAGAGACAAATTCAGAGCAATGCAAAATATCACAACCAAGAATGATTGAGGTGCGATACGTATAGTGTCATAGCCAAAGGAATTTTAGGTGCAATTCACATTGAGACATGGAAAAAAAATTTTATATGGCACAGAGAAGCAAATTTTTGGATGATGTGAAAAGGAACGTTTCGTACAAGTTTTTTTTTGGAAGAATTTCAAAGGGGAAAAACAACTTGTTTAGAGATTGGGAGAAAAATCAAAGAAATCTTTCGACCAAGTCCATAAGAAAAATTTCAAAGTAAAGGAAGACAATGTACAATAAATTTGATGAAGGTCCAGAAATCCAAAATAAAAGGAGGGTCCCCATGCCATTTTCCCTCCATCAGATGCTGGAGTCCAGAATAGTTTGTGGGGTTGTTGCTAGGTCAACACATTGATATAGATATGATGTTTACAAATAGTTGGGTTAATACCTATCATGCCTTTATATTCATGTGCAAAGGTTGTGATGTGCTCTTGTAGTAGATTCATCAACTTTTTCTATACAGAGGGCTTAGATGGTTATTAATATTCAGAGTTTTAATAGGGGGAAATTCTACTACCATGGTTGATGAATTGGATAATGATGTAGTCAGAACATCTATTATGCATATAATGTTGATTGAATTGGCTTCCATGAGGTCCATATTGTTTCTATTGTCAACATCAGAATTTTGGTTTACTCCTTCAATTTGAAACTCCGGTGGTTATAGGTTCTCCATGAAATTTGAGATCATAATGTCTTTATGTAGGTCTTTTAAAGTCAAGGCTTTATCAATGATAGGAACAACTTGGGTCCGGTCCTCATAGAATGTGTCATTTTACTCATCCTCGGTCCATATTGGTTACCTAGCTTGTAGGAATGGCCTAGGTGGACGATAGAATGTCAACTTTTTATGGGATTGTCCAAAAGAAATGGTCATGTCACCAACTTTACATCTTATATAGGCATCAACAATTGCTAGCCAAGATCTTCCAAGAATTAAAGGATAATATCCTAATCTTGATTTTGTTTGCAAGACCATGAAATCTATCATATACTCCCACGAGTCTATTGAGACTATTTGATATCATTCTGTCTTGCTTGACAATGGATCTAACAACCATTTGGAGGATAGTTGGGTTGAGTCACTCTAAAGTATGTTTATATTCTCATAAAGATTATTTCTTTCATTTGGAAAAAGACGAGATATTTCAACATAGTAATATCCAATATCATTGATATTGATATTGATATTTTATATTCTATAATAGTCATATTAATGATATCTTATTTTAAAGAGAGTGATTTGTTAAAGAAAAACTAGAAAATGATTATATAAATTGTATGACATATTGGAGGATAGTTCAGTTGAGTTGGGTTGGGTTGACAACATTTTAAGGTAATCAACACCATAAATTGACGCTAATCAATTATGGTCTATCCGCGATCCCACAATAAATTAGTGACAATTCCTACAAGCTAGACTTACATATATTGTTAGGCATACATAATGTAATAAATGTCAATCAATTGAAGTTGTATGAGCCATCTTAGCTAGAAGAAGACATGTAGATTATGCATCCACAATACAACATTATAAATTTACAATCACCATTGAAAAAAGATGCGCTCTAGGATGTTTTCTCTTGAACCCATGCACCAAGGCATCCACCAACTACCTTGTAGGTCACAAGGAATAACTCCCTACTAAAACTACTTGGATATCAACATACACTCTTACCACCAACTTCCCAAATCTATAGCAAAAAATGGAAACAATTTTATTTAAACATGAATGAATTAATGTGTTCAAGAGAGCCTTGGAGAAGGAGGTTGACATAGTCAACCATTAAATACTAAGCATTCTAATACTATCTAATAATATTATTAAATAAAGTTGTTGAACTATTGACGTAACTAGTCTTAATCATTTTATATTTGAGCTTAATCATTGTATAACCTTAATCATTTATATTTTATATTTAAGTTTAATCATTTTATATTTTATATTTAAGTTGGAAAAAAAAACAAATATCCTTTTTGTAAATTTTCTCTTCTTTTATTTTTTTGCATTTTAATCACTATTTTCAATCCATAAAAACATAATGATGAGTAGCTTGATGCCCTCATATTCTTTAGCGAAACATAAACTTTATTATTAAGAAATGAGTTCCAATTATTTAGGTTAATATTACATAACTCTTGTCTTTTCTAGAAATGGCGTTTCACTCAAAATCTTGTAAGCCATATTTTATGTAAATGCCTCATTAAAATGACAAAATCTTATAATTTTTAATTTAAAATAATTTATAAATCAAATCATTTTTCGTAATTACTAATTTCATATAAATTTGTTAAATAGAAAGGTATGATAAGCCTGAAAAACAAATATATAAATATAATTTTTTTGATATGATCAAACATCATGGTGTCCCTTAAAATTACATGAATGTTATACGTTTTTTAATTGATCTAATTTATTAATTAGAAATGTCTTATAATAATAATGTTAGACCTGAAAAAACAAATATATAAAAAATATATAAATACAATTATTTGATATGGTCAAACATCATGGTGTAGCTTAAAATTACATGAATATTATACCATTTGTATTGCTTACGTCGAAGCAATAGTAATCCTAGAACGAGACATGACTACGAACTCTGAAGTAGTTGAGACTACAATTCATTGGGTTCAAAGGTAGGACACACAAAAGAAAGGGAGACTAGCTATTGGAAGACAATAGAATTATATTGGCATATTAAAACTTTCATGGGCCAAATCAGGGAGGAAGCCTAAAATACAATGCAACTTCAGCTTGATGGTCTTCACCTAATGGTTAGAGAGATTCTAGATCGTCTTCCTTCTGCTTCAAATAATCCGACAACACTAGCTGTTGCTCGCAACCAACAATCCGGTCAAGCTGGGTACCCTTCAAGTCTCCTTTGTTTTGTTAAAATGATAGACAGAATAGGCTTATTATCTATATCAAATTTACTCTACCTCTAGTTTTAAAAGCTTTTTGGACAAATTACAAACAATATTTGGACTTATGAGATTCTCATGTGCTGTTAATCTTGTTTCCCAAGTGACAGGCCAGTAGAAAAGAACTTTTGTCTATACGATACTTTGAAAAATCAATAGAATTTTGACCGTGAACTTAAAAAACAAACATTGAATTTTTAATAAATATTATTTTTTCCCAGAATTTTTAATTATGTTTTTTAAATGTTTATTATAAAGCCATGGGTGTTATTAAAGTATTGATAGAGGTGTTGCGGAGACTTTACATATATTAACATTGTCATACCCAATGTCGTTGATGTTGATTACGCCGAAAGGCGTACACCTATTGATAATGGGCACAATTAATGATCTTTTAACTTTATTTAACCTTAAACCCTAATCTGATGGCTATGCATTGAAGATGTTGGCATATTCTTAGTCGTCCTCCAAAATCAATGGATCCGATTTATTGTTCATAACTTTCTTGCATTTATCAAGGCATCAGTTAACATGTTTACTTTTTAACATTTACCTAATCACATTAAAAAATTACTGTAAGGATATGTATGGATCAGATTTATTGTTCATAACTTTCTTGCATTTATCAAGGCATCAGTTAACATGTTTACTTTTTAACATTTACCTAATCACATTAAAAAATTACTGTAAGGATATGTAATTGCCATGTTTAAATGATTAAGTAGGATTAAACCGTGGCATCTAAATTAAAGCATCTTCACCTGTCTGCGCGTTTCATTTTCACCACGGATTTTCTCAACTGTCGGTGCGTTTCAGCTGTCCACCCATTCTCTACCGCCCCCGTGTTTCAGCTGTTTGCCCATTCTCTACCGCCCCCGAGTTTCATATTATCCTAAAAACGTGTATTAATTGTGTAGTGTATATCCTTAGCGATCAACTGTTGGAGCTTCTTGAATTGCAAACGAAGAAGAGCACCCAGAGGATATTGAAGCGAGCTCTTGATATCTGCGATTGATATGGTGTGAAGGCAGAGACCCATGTTGTGGTTGGCGAGGCCAAAGAGAGGATATAGAACATAATATTTATATATACGTTTAGATTTAGAGATAATAATATAATCTCATACTATTGATTTTTCTGGTTGCATTTACAGAGCTCCGAGGATATGTTTAGCATGTTGTACATTATTGGTAGCATTATTAACAATTATTAAAGACTGCTAACATATACTATCACAACCACAATGAATGGATATATCAGATTTAATTTACAATTAAAGATAGATTTAATAAATTAAATATGCCTTTCAACGTTCATCAACCGCATCAATTATGTGGTTGTGCTAGTATTAATGAAATTTTATTTTTAAGAGATAACGACTCGTTAAAGAAAAACTAGAAAACGATGATATAAATTGTATGACATCAAAGGCTCATACGATAACCAAAATATTTCAATTTGTTTGTTATTACTTTTAGTTCAACATAAGCAAAAGTCTATGAACTCTAACATCATATGAAATATTCACCATTGAAATCGGTTTGATTTACCAATTGTTTTAATTAAAATACAAGAGGCATGATATGTGCTAAAGCATGAAAGTTAGAAAGGAAAATAAAGATTTTAATTAAAATACAAGAGTTATGGAGTATCTTATTGTATGGAGAAAAGGATTTTATTTTAATTATTTTTTTTTTTTCTTGTCTAACAATTTTTAATATTCACTTTGATATCTCTTCAAGAGCTTGGTTTGGTAATTTTTTATATATTTGTCCTCTCTTAATTTCGAATGTTATTTTTAAGGCTATTTGCTTATTTTTAATCTTTTGAATATCCAATTATATACACTTTCTTGTCCTTGCATGTCTATCGTATTATTTTGCAACTATTGTCTCATAAATGAGATTTAGAATGCCTCGTCCACCTATGCATGGTTACTCAGCGGTATATCCACCTATGCATGGTTATTCCGCAATATATCGAAGTTTGGTGTTCAAATGTGTCGATGGGTTTTCTTATAGTGGGTTCTAAAGTAGTTGGTCTCTATGGGTTAAGATGCTTCTTGCTATTAGACAAAGAGGTGTCGAGGGTACTTTTCTAAGTTGTGGCTAGAACAATGGCTAGCAAGGTTGTGGTCTAAGAAGTTGGGCTCATAGAGAGCTTCAAGACTGAATATTTGTAAGTGAATCCATACCCTCTTTCGGATGCTCATGATCTGTAGTGGTGTTATTCATTATGATCATTTAACATGAAGTGGCGTAACCATAACTTTTATCGCCCATATTAATCATATAACTCTCTGCAAAGGAAGAAGTGGGTTGAGTGCTTAGACATGTCTTAGTCATTGAAAGATTATTTATTATTGTTGTTGACATCGGGTGTTTGAGGGAGTTGGGGGGTGCATTTAGGAAATATGTATTCATTGGAGTTGTGATCATATGAGGGATGGAGATCTGCTATCTCCTTGGCCAATCCACTAATAATTTGACTTTGTTGCAAGATAAGTTGAATCTGTTGCTAGAATAATTGTTGTTGTTGTTGGAAAAGTTGAATTTGCATATCTGTGAGAGAAACATCTTTACTTTGTTACTTTTTGTGAGGCTCCATGTGTGACACTCAACAACAAAAAATTATGGTTGCATGTAGAGGAAGCATGTCCTTGTAATGTCTATGAAAACTTGAAGAAGAAAAAAGGAATGGACCCCTATAATGGCTACGGAAGCCTGAAGGAGAAGGGAATAGATCCATGTAATGGATACCTTGTAGTGGCTACAGAAGGTGGATCTAATACTAATTGGTACAAAATGGAACATCATAGTATCTAAACAATAATAAAAACTATTATTCCATTGTAAAAAATATGATATGTTTTACATAGAATGGACATCTTTATACATGCGTACAAATTAGTGACATCATGTTTGACTATGTCTCTCTTTTTATTTTATATATAGGTAACTACTTAGTTACTAAGTAAGTTATACTATTTACTATCCTCCAATATCATGTACTAGTAACCTCTAGTCAATGTGCATATGTATGAGTGTTAATGTGCAATCATAGGGATGACATTATCAATTACATCTACGTGTAGTATATGCGCATGTATTTGAAATTGTAAATAGTTTGAAATCCTTTGAGTGTAATTGTATAATGGTTAATTTATAGGGACACCCAAGCATTTTACTATACAACAATGTATTCCAATTCAACTCAATTTTCATTTGCATTTTCACAATTAAAAAAAAAACAGAAATAAAATCAATAATGGAGACAATAAATAATGAAGAGAGAGAAAAAGCGTTATCTTACCTCAATACTTTTTGTCTTTCCTTGCATTCATGACTATTTGTATTTTATCCTCTTGTAGAAACACCTCATTTTCYTCTTGTCTCAYGTGAAATTTTGAAATGAAACAAACCCTCACTTTTTCTTATTTTTAAGAGTTGCATTGTAAGTTTTCTTGCCTCTCTTAATAAGTTAAAAAAATATGAATTATTTTTCATTCCTTTYGTGTATTAGGAGAACTAGTGCWTCCATACCTAAGAGGAGCACCAATGCTTCTATACCTATGAGGAACATTGATGCTCCAAKATTAGTAGSGGAAAATAATATGTYGTGTAGACAAACCTMACGAACCTACAAATAAAGGAAGGTGAAAAMCCCTATGGATATGCACCCTTGTTGCMCAAAAATGTATGTTTTTTYTGCATCRAACTTGTCCCTTAATTGTTAGCCATATTMWTTGATGTAAAACCCTAMAAAAAATCCAYCATTAACCTKCAAAATAGAGGCAAAACCCTCGAACCAACAAAAAATAATGGCAAAACCAGCTAAGAAATTAGGAACAATAGTGAGAAATGGAAAATAACATAAATAAAATAAAATGTCAATTGGGTTTAGCTTGGGTGGTTGGGAGGAATGATTGTTATTCTCCCCACCCGGGTTCAATTCCCACAAGTGACATGATGAGCTCATAATGAGTATATTGTTGTAATGGATTCGAGCCCTATTGTTGATCTGCCTTGTGCCCTGAAGATTCTAGGGTTTACCCTAGGTACCATCCTCGAAATGAGGGAAAGTACTTGGGGGTTTCCAAAACATAGATAAAATAAAAAATGGGAGGAAATAAAATAATGAAGAGGGGAAAAGGTTAATTCACCGCAATACTATTTGTCTTTCCCTGCATTTATAGCTATTTGCATTTCATTCTCTTGTAGAACCACCCCCCGCTTTTTTCTCCTTTTTAAATTCATCTAAAGGTTTTTCTCACCTCTTTTAATATGTTAAAAGAATATGAATTATTGTTCGTTGCTTTAGTGTATTAGGAGTAGAAGTGCTTCCCATGTACAAAAGAGGAGCAACAATGAGTTGATACCAATGGAGAATATCGGTGTGCCCACATAGATCGAGTGGAGCATTGGTGTCTATTTGGGTTATTGGCACTCTGGTGCACATGGGTCATGGAGCACTAGTGCTCCTAAACTAATGTGGAACATTGGTGTTCATAGACCAAAGTGAAGCACTGATGCATTTTTGGGTTGTTGGTACTCTAGTGTCCATTGGTCTAGAAGCATTTTTTTTAAGTTAAAATTATAACTTGTTTGAAACTGTGGCCTTATTCGTATCATTGCAACCAAAACTTAGAATTGACCTCCAAATTGAAAAGTTGTGATACCGATAGCACCCATTTTTCTTTGAGCTTAAACTTGTAACATTTTTTAAACATAAGCCTTAATAGTGTGTATGATTACAACAAAACCAATAACACAATATTAAAAAGTTTAAAAGAAAAAATAAATAAATAAAATTTTGGTAAAGCCATAAATACACATTAAAAACTAAAATAAATAAATAAAATGCCAAATT
>ML793179.1:9081-27301 GCA_009831015.1 Picea engelmannii
GTTTGAGGGAAATGCCTCCACATGGTATTTTTCTCAGCATCCCCAAACCATCGTCTCTTGGGATAAGTTTGAAACTTGTTTCTTGGAAAAATTCGGAGACAATAAATCTCCAGAAGTCTTGGTTATGGAACTCTCCAGCTTAGAAATGAATCCTAACGAAAAAGTGAAAGATTTTAACCAAAGATTTTTTATGTTAAAGAACAAAATACGTACAGTTTCGATGCCTGTAGAAAGTCTAATTGTTGCATATTATGCTAAATCCTTACACAATAACATAGCCATATGGGTCAAAAGGTCTAAAAATAAAAATTTGTTAGAAGCCTTTGAGGAGGCGAGCCAAATTGAAAATGATATATTAAGTTTGAAAGACAATCTTAGTAGTGAAGATGAAACAACCTCATCTTCTGAGAAGAAAATAGAAATTCTCACTAGGCCACCTCAACTTAAGAATCAATAAGAAAATTTAGACATAGAAAGCTTGCAGAAATATTTCCAAAAATTGTCCAATCAGGTCGTTGACTTGAAGAGATCATCCAAGGAGGCATCCACAAGAAAAGGATGTTTTAAACCTCCTTTCAGAAAACATTTTCCTCCTAACCGGCCAAACCCGACCATAGAAGGTCTAAATTTCAAAAGTTTACAATATGCTTTGCAAACTATCTTAGAAGAACATGATAATTATGATTTTGTTCCTTCGGAAAAAAATGACGATACAGTTGAAGAGGAGGTACCAGAAGAGGAGGATTCATATACTCCTTTTTTTGGTCACTTGTCAGATAGTATTTTCCAAGAAAACTTTGAAACTATCCACCCCTAGAACACAAGAAGAAAAATGCAGAATAAAAACCCTTCTGAGATTAATAAAAATATGTTTCTAAAATAGTCAAAACAGATTGAAATTAAACAAGGCTTGGCAGCCCCAGTTTTAGAATACAATTTAATTGAAGATCTGAAAAAATTGAGGGATAATATTTATGTTTTTGAGCTACTGAAATTTCGCCTTATTTTGTAGAAAATGCTTCAAAGTATCGTTGAATACAACAAAAAGAACGATCCTAGCAGAAAAACATCAGTGGAAATTGATTCAAATACATATAAAAATGTCCCAGCTAAAACGACATCTCAACTTCCAGATAAAATGGACTTAGTAGAAAAAACTATAGCAAATGTAGATAAAATTGTTTTAGGGATAGCAACTAAAAATCAGTAGAATTATGTTGTTAATGCTCGAAAAAATGTCTTGCCTTTTTTGTTAACCTTTGAAATTTTTAATTGGAATGTAAATAATTGCATGGTCGATTACGATGCATCAACAAATCTGATGCCTCTATCTGTCTGCCAAAAAATTAATGTAGAAGTTAAACCTTCTGATCTTAAAATCATTCAGCTAGATCAAACTAAAGTTAAAGTTATTGGTGAGCTTAAGAATGTGTTGATTAGATTATCATCCAATCCTAAGGTTCATTAGATACTTGATATTAACATTGTGGATATCCCTAAAGTTTATGGATTGTTTTTAAGTAGGGATTGGTCATAGCATTTGCACGGTTACTTTGCCACAAATTGGTCTCACTTGTCGCTGCCTGAAAATGGACAACCCAACAAAATCAGGATAAACAGAGAACACTTTCTTAAGCATATTGTAACTGATATGAATGACATGAATGAACCTTTCATTACATCTACTAATTCATTTGAAACATAGGTAATGAATACCTTTTTTGATAATTTCATGACCAAAGTCTCTCCCATCACTGATCCTGCGCATCAATATGAAGTTGTAACCTATACTCAAACATCAGCTCTGCCAAGTATGTCATGTACTTCCAACTACACTCAGCTATGATCCTTATACTTTGATGGATCCAAATCCAAAGAAGAAGTAGGTGTTGGTTGTGTACTCATCGATCCCACAGGTAATAAGACTTTCATTGCTTGCCAATTAGAGTTTGAATGTACCAATAACACGGTCGAATACGAAGCACTTCTAGAAGGACTCGAGAAATTTTTGGATATGGACATGCAAAATTTGATAGTATTTGGTGATTCAGAAATCGTGGTTAAGAAGGTAAGAAATTCCATAAATTTCTTATCACCACATCTGAAAAGCTACCAAACAGAGGTATGGAGTTTAATTCATAAATTTCAGCATTCAACATAAATTCCATTACCAAATTGAGTAATTCAGAAGCTGATTTATTGGCCAATGGTGCTTCTAAACTATTGTTTGTTGAAGGTCTTTCCCCTAATGCGTCTTCAATTGTATTGTTGTTTAGACCATTGATCTTGGATAAAATTACAAATTGGAGAGTATTAGTGACGAACAAAAAATTATCAACTTCCTGCATATGGAAGACACCTTCCAAGCTGGTACTCATGATGAGAACCTCCTGAATTTCATAGTAATATTTGATCCTCGATCTCCTGAATCGACATCTGAGATGGTAAAATCTATCCCCAAATCTGTCGTTAGATTAGAGAAATTTTATGACTTGTATGATAAATTTAGAGGGACAGTTAATTGGAAAACTATCTGTTCTTCTTTGATTTATGAGCCGGTTAATTTAGGAACAAAGGATAATCCTAAAAATATTAATCTAGGAAAGGGATGTTCCGAGAAAGAAAGATTTGATTTTATAAAGTTATTTAAATAATTTAAAGATGTTTTTTCCTAGACATATGATGACTTGAAAACATTCGACCCCAACAACATACAACATGTTATTCCCCTGAAACCCCATACTCAGCCTTTTCAACAGAAATTGAGGAAGATGCATCCTAAATTAGAACCCACTGTTAAAAAAGAACTAAACAAATTATTAACTGCAAAGATAATTTTCCTAGTTAGGCAGATGAAATGGGTGTCAAATTTAGTCCCTGTAAGGAAGAAAAGTGGTTAAATTCGACTCTGTGTCAATTTTTGGAACCTAAACCGAGCATCCGAGAAAGACAACTACCCTTTTCCTCCAATGGAACAAATTCTACAGTAGGTGTCTATATCCGAAAGACTATCTCTGCTAGATGGTTTTTTGGGATACAACTAGGTCCTTATGTCTCCCTCAGACCAGCTTAAAACCACCTTTCGTACCCCATGGGGCACTTATGCCTACAAGAAAATGCCTTTTGGACAGATAAACATCGGCACCACTTTCCAGAGAGCAATGGATATTGATTTCCATGGCCTCATTAACCAGTTAGTCGCAGTCTACCTTGATGATGTTACCATCTTCTCTAAAAACAAGAAAGATCACTTGTCTCACCTTAGGGATGTCCTAGAACGATGCCACAAGTTCGACATATCTCTCAACCCTAAGAAATTGGTCTATGTAGTAGAGCAAGGAAAACTTCTTGGGTTTATAGTATCTAAGGAAGGAATGCTTATTGACTCTAAAAGAACCCAAGTTATTTCTAAACTCCCCCCTCCTTCCAAAAAATCCATGTAGTCCTTTTTGGGCAAGATTAATTTTGTCAGAAGGTTTGTCCTAAGTTTCTCAGAAATGGTAAGACCATTACAGAATTTAATTAAAAAAGATGGTTTGTATCGTTGGGGACCACAAGAAAGTCAGGCTTTTGAGTCAATTAGAAAAGAAATAATATAATCCCCTTCCTTCATGAGTCCTGATTTTTCTCAGCATTTCACTATTTACACCTTTGCTTCCGACCGATCTTATGCTACTATACTTACATAGAAAAACACTAAAAGAAATGAAATACCCATTGCCTTTATGAGCTCAGTTTTTAAAGGAGCATAGCTTAACTACCCAAAAATAGATCAACAAGCATATGTTGTTTTCAAAGCAGTGAAACACTTCCGGTCTTACCTTTTGAAATCTAGAACCAAGGTTATTGTTCCTTACCCTGCTGTGAGAAACCTGTTAGTACAAAAAGAGGTGGGTGAGAAAAGGGAAAATTAGATGACTTCATTATAGGAATATGACCTTGAAATAACCCCTGCATAGATTCTTATAGGTCAAGGTCTGTGTAAGGTAGTGGCTGATTCGGTTGAAGAACGAGAAAGTCAAATAAAAACCTCAACTGTGAATCAACCTGACGAAAAATAGATCAGTTGTGCACAAGTTAATGCCAATTCTTGGTATGATAACATTAAATTTTATTTGACACATGGATTTTCTCCCCACAATATTGATCCTAAAAACCAAAGAGTACTTAGTCTTAAATATTCATCTTTCCAATTAATAAATGATGTATTATTTCAAAAGAACTTTGATGGTGTTCTTATGCATTGTTTAGAAAAGGAAGAGTCAGAAAAAGTGCTATCTGAACTTCATGCAGGTGAAGCCGGTGGTCATTTCGATGGAGATACCACTGCTCACAAAGTGTTAAGAGAGGGATACTATTGGCCTACCTTGTTTAAATATGCCCATGCGTTGTGTCATAACTGCATAATCTACCAAAAGGTTGTGGGATAGGTAAAAAAGGCAACATTCCCTTTTCATCTTGTTACTGTAGATTCCCCTTTTCAGCAATGGGGTCTTGAAATCATAGGACCAATTAATCCCTCTTCTTCCCAGCAACACAAGTATATCCTGAAAACAACAAATTATTTTACTATATGGTCTGAAGTTGTACCTTTAAAATTGGTGAACACAAATCAAGTAGTATCCTTCCTAAATTCTCATATTATCACTCGTTTCGACATTCATGAATATCTATTTTTTTATAACGCCTCTTACTTTTCATCCCTTGATATGAACGTTTTTTCTCTGGAAAAAGGGATTAAAGTGAAGTATTCTGCGAGCTATTACCCTCGAGGAAATGCCTTAGCAGAATCAACAAACAAAAAATTGATCAAGATTATTAAAATGACAGTTTCAGAAAATGACAAAAATTAGCACAATGCACTGTATAATGCACTATGGACTGATAGGGTAACACTAAAAGATTATGTTGGTAATTCCCCTTTCTTCCTCATTTATGAAAGAGAATCCATTCTTCCCCCGTGTGTTTTACTCCCTTCTCTGCATGTGTTGCAGAAATTTCAAGAAGAGGAGTACCCTCCCCTAGAAAATTGAATTAATGCCTTGTTAAAACTAGAGGAGTTAAGAGACCAAACAAAGAAGAAACTAGGTCAGCATCAACAAATTGTAAAAAGTTAGCTTGATTAAAATTCTTCTTAAAATAGGAATTTCAATGTAGGAGATATGGTTCTCAAATGGGATAAATCTCACGAGGGGAAGGGGGAACATACCAAGTTCCAAAACCTGTGTCTAGGACCATTCGTAATTTCTGAAAAATTGGGCCCCAGCTTTTTCCGTCTGCATAATTTGGAGGGACAACCAGACACTTTTCCAGTGAATGGCCAGGCTCTCAAGCGGTATTTCACCTGATGTTTTATGTTTCACTCTTTTGTAAATATTTTTTTTTAATTTCCTTTTCTGTTTTTTATTTTGGTTTTTTTTCACTTTTCTTGGTTTTGATTTTTTTTCTAAATAATTATGTCTAAGTCACCATCTCATTTGTGGAAGGGAATTAGAATTTCCATTCATTAGTAGCAGTTGATAACTTCCCAAGCACCTAAGCAGTAAGTGCTAAAACTCAGATCAACATAAATGAGTTTCTGTTCAAATCAATGTTTCTGGTTTCTCATTGAAATTACAAGTAGACATGATTGTCATTAATAAACTTCTAACGTTGTCCCTATTTTGAGAAAAAAAAATCAACTATACGTTCCCATCCTTGATATGATTTCCTAACCAAAAACGAAATGTCCAAGTCATGATGAGGGTCATCAAAACAGAAGAGTAATTGGTGAAAGATCAAATATTTTCATTCCAAACTACGGGATTTTCACTATCACCCTGCCCTCTTTAATATCATTAAGTTATGCAAACTATAAACAAATTCTAGAGGGTTGAAATCACTGCAATGTGTGGGAAGTGTATGTAAACCCTCCGAGACACTGAACAGGTCTGCTGGCAATGGGTAAATGTATGCATGATACCAAGGCAACTTCGTCGTGGTACTGAATAGGTCTGCTAGTAGCGAAGCAATGTTGGGTTTAAGAAGATCCGCAAGTCTGTTTTCAATTTGATCAAAATGCAAAGATGTATTGTATCATGGTTGAATGACTCTTGGATAGGATAGAGATACTAGGGTAAAATGACATCCCTTCCGAGGCTATGGACGCCTACTGGAAATAGTGGCTCTGTCAAAATATCGAAATCAACTGCATAAACAATCACTACACTCATAATCTAAGTTAGATACCAGATGACATTGTTTTTTAGACAGAAATACATCTAATACTAAATTGCATTATTTTTTGAGTTATGATCAATATGCTTGACCAACTATTAACTATTTCTAAAATTCATTTTATCTAATTCATCCTGGAATGATTTTTTTGTGATGAAGAGATAACTGCTTCACCTAGTACGTCGCCATTTTTGGCAGCCACACGTGATTTTCAATACTTACCATGATCAAAATAGACTATACCTTTCTGTAGCTACCATCACCTTCTATTTGTAAATATTTCAAGGCAATGATTAGGTTAATTTTACCTTATTGAGTTTTTTGTTTGCATTTTTGTTTTTTTTGGTTTTGATTCATGACTGTAAGCTTGAATTTAAACATAAAAAATTGGATTGTTTTCATAATATTTTACCTTAGAAATATCGTTTTAAAATCCACCCATATGTGATTAAAATTCAAATCTTGTGAAATGGTTGATTAGTCCATTATCGATTTTCTTTTTTATTATGGTTGTTATGAATTCAATGGTTGATTAGTTCATTGTTGAAATGTTTTGATGCATGAAGAACCTTGGTTAAGTGTGAATATTCTTCTCATGTTTTTTATTGTCATATCAACATTCATGCCAATGAGTACAAGCATGTTGTACTTGCATTTTTGCCTTACCTTGTTGGCCCAAAACATTAATGAAGCTATTCATTATGCACATAGGGTTTTGTACTTTGTAGTTTTTGGTACTCATCATGAGAGATGGTTTGGAATTCTATGAACCTTTTGGTTTTTGTTATCCCTAACTCTACTATCCGAGTTATGATAGCCCCCAGACTCTATTATTTTCATTTCTTCACTTTCCGTTCAGACCTATTTCTATTGCTCATCCGTTGGGAATCTAAAACTATCCCGAGTGATTTTTGTTGCATCCTTGTCACAGTGGAAATGGCACCCGTACTCTGTATTGAGCCAAACGTATGCCAAGATTTACTATCCCATGACAATGTTATTGACAACCTAAATGCTCATGGGTGGGATGTATTCCTCAAGAAGTTTGAGGGCTATAATCTCCAGGTTGAAAAATCCTTTGCACAAACCTTTGACAGCTTCAGAGCCAATATTGGAGACATATAGTTGGAATTGAGAGAGGATTTCATGATCAAAGGGACAGGGCTCCAATCAAAAGGTGAGAGGTGGTTTAAAAATGCTAAAATACAAGCGGTCTCATGGAGTTTATTTATGACCTCCCATAAAACCACTTGTTTTATAAAAGGTATTCCTATTGCTCTGTTAAAACCTAGATGGCATAGTCTACTTTTTTATCTGAAGCAATTTGTTACATGTGAAGGCCGATACGGGATGGATTTTCTGTACCATATTCATTTGATTATGAATTTCATAGGGTTTTAGTTGGATATTCCCTTTTACCTATTAATGAGTATTTACAAAATGTCCAAGCGTTACAAACGATAGGGTATCAATTCGAGTTTGTTTCACCACAGAATCATTAAACTCTTGTTGGTTTATCATTTGTTGAAGATAGGTGACAATTGGGAAAACTTTATGATAAGAAATGGATTCACCCATGTCGATGATACAACCAACCCTCTTTTAACTGCAAACCCTAACACAGACATACCAGTAGCTGAAATCCAATTCGCTAATTCATTTGAGGGCCCACAATTTATCGGACCAGTTTCTGTTGTTAATGAAACCCTTGCGGATAAAGATTTATCATGTAGGTTTTCACCTAGAAGATCTCTGGAACAAGTGATTTTTGAATTAAAAGAAAAAGGATCTTCCTGTATGAAGGATTCTACTTTAAACATTGATGATAATCCTGTTATAAAAAATGTCCGTAAAGGAAAGAAACCACAGAGCATGGATTTAAGTTTCAAGAATAAGAATGTTGGACATTTGATTTATAGAAAACTAAGAAATCTAAAGGGTAATCATCCGAGCTCTATCGAGATCAATGATTGGTGCTCAGATCGTGAGATAGAGGATTTATTGGCTCATGAAGGCCCAGAAAATCAGTGTTCCGGGAGTGAGGTTATTACCCTTGTTAAACAGTATGATTTTGTGACCAATTTGCCCCTGTGTATTAAAGGTACAGAAGGATTTTCCATTATCAGGCATGATTTGGTACAAACCACAGGTAAAAATGAATCACCCCTTGTTGATTGTGTTCCACTTCGATCTGCCATTTCCCCGATACATTGTGATAGCTACCTCTACTCGATAGAGCATTACTATACAGATGTTCTGCTCTTACAGGCCCAAATTAAAAACTTGACTGCTCAGAACGCTCTATTGAAACAAGAGAACCTTGATCTCAAGGCACATACAGAGAGGGAGAATAAATGAATCAAGATGTATGGAAACATAATCATTAAGAACATGACCAATTTCAAAGCAATTATAAACTCTAAATTGTCAGATCCCTCTTTGGCTGATTTTTAATGGTAAAATGATTTTGTTTTGATTTCATTCGTTTCTATTATCAAATTCGAAATAGGTAGATTTGAATTTTTATTTCATTTGCCAAAAATAAGACTAGCTACAAAATCTATGATTTTGTAGCCAGTTTCTTTTGAATAACAATTAGTAATTGTTTTTTTTAATATATCAAATCGATTTTTCTATTCTCAGGAAATGGAAGATTGTGTTGTTGAATGCTTGGAGCAAAACATTTCAATTATACACTCAAATGTTCAGTAGTTTCTCCTTTTTTATGTTTTTATCAAACTTTTTGAACAAACCAAATCTTGTATGAGTGGTTTTCAGTTCACCATTTTTGTAATATTATTTGATTTTGGGGGATTCAACTCTATCTTGTATGATATGATCATTTGAATCCTAAATTAGTTTAAATATTTTTCACTCTTGCTAGTAAAGGAGATATTTGATTTGGACACATTATGGACATGTAACTTCCAAGACTGTATGGAAAAGCTTTTCACTCTTTGGCTTTAGACCAGCGTGGAGCTTTCCCATTACGTTTTGCCTTTTATATTATGGAATGTTAATATGTTATACAAATTTAGTCTTATTAGCATATGATATTTCATTTTATTCAACACTTTAAATTATGTCTGTAATTTGTTGTTCATATATTGCATCTGTGATCATTATTTCATTTAAATATCATTGATTTATGCTTGATGTTAAGTGATGTATTACATGAATATTTTATATTAAATTTCTCTTACTATAAGTGTTCATCATGACAAGATCACATGATCTATATGTTTATTACTCTATTCTTATATCTTTTCTCTGAAAAATACCTTTGAGTTTACTCTGGGAATGTTAGCACAGGCCTGTTACAGGTTTTTCTCACAAGCAAGATAGGAAGGAGTTTGAATTGCACAGAGACATAAACTTAGTAGTTGATTAATCTCATGTTAGTTTTACTCGTATTTTATTTTTGTTATTAGTCTATTTATTAATGAAATAGGAACCGTTTAAATTGGCTTTTACTTTTATCCTATTCTTGTTTCAAATTATTGCTTATCAATATGTGTGAATTCTTAGATTTTAAATTATTAAACATAAAATATAAAATGTATGTGATTTCTTTATCTACTTCATAAACAATTGCAAAAAACATTTATTTTGCAAGACATCTACCAAAACTTGCAAACTGTAAATACCATGTTCATAATCACATGCTCATGTTTCTGTTTTAAACTTGTAAATAATTTAAATTCATGTACATTGTATCTTAGTTTCTTTTAGATTAGTTTTCTTTCTTTTTATCATTTTAGGATTTTAGTTGGCCAACGGAGCCATTAAACCCGTTAGGTCATCTCACTCCAAACAGATTGGGTTATTTAGATAGCCCTGGTCCGGATTTGACCATCTTGTTGACGACGTGTCACCTACGCCCGCCAAAAACGTCATACCCAATGATGAGATGTCCAGAAAATCCATTTTTGTTTGAATGTATCTATGCAGAAAGACGTGGTATTTGAGCACCAGATGTGGCTCAAAGTCTTTGATACCCAATTTGGTGCGCAGGGTATGGAAAATATTGGTGAAATCTGGTACTGTCTGGTCCCTTTTCTGATGAAGGGTGGTCCATCTTGTGTATTAGTACTCATAGTTTCCAATAGGATAGTATTGTTCTTTAATGGCCTCCCTAAAGGAGTTCCAGGTGGGGGAGAGAAAAAATATTGCAGATTCCTCTATGGCCCTTTGCTCATAGTAAGTATCCCACTAGTCCTTAACATGGGTGATGACCTTGAGGAGTGAAAAAGTAATATTTTCCCTATCGAAATAATTGTGGACTGAAAAATACCCTTCAAGTAGATTCAACCATTTATCTACAACATCCACATCTATCAGTCCTTCAAATAATGGAATATCAAAATTTACCTATAGCTTGAAGGGGGTTGCACGGTTGCTTAATGAAGATGTGTCTCCTGTGGGAAACTGCCGAAGGATCTGTGCAAAGTTTTCCATCATTTTGTTCCATTGTCACGTAAGGTCTTCCTTGAGTAATATTTTAAAAGGATCTCTTGCTACATCATATTTCTTTTCATCCCCCATGGGTTGTTGTCAGGTTCATCATGAAGGATCTTGCAAAGGATCGACTGGTTCGATTACCAACTTCTTGTACCCAGATCTTGTCGGTGACATGCATGAAGAAAAAAAAATGAAGAGCATACCACTCTGATACCATTGATCCATATTTATGAATGAAATGAAATGAATAACAAACCGAATACAATAACACAAAGATATGGATAACAACAACATATATCGAGTGAAAAATAAATTCTATTGAATAAATGAAATAGGATGAAACTGCAAAACTGTAGAACTGAAAACAACTTGCTTGAATGGTGGTAGATATCTCTAAGAAGAGATGTGTCTGCTACATGCATTCGTCTGAGCAGAATGATTACAATGAGGCTCTAGAGGTATTTTTAACATTACTCATGAATGCCAAAACCCTAGACATCCAAAAACCTAACCCTAGGATATGAAACGCCAAAAGTTACATGGACCCCAATGGGTAAGTTGGTACCTCAACTTCTTAGCGTTTGCATATGACCTCCATTTTAGGCATGTGATAGCCCATTGGAAATTTAATTTTGAGAAATACACAGTATGTTGTCAAACTCTGACTCCGTCTACAATTTGAATGTGGCAAGCCAAAAAAAACATTATTTAGGGCCCCAAAATGCCCCTGGAAGTACAAAAAGATGTGATGACATGAAAACATCCAAAATAAGATAGTTGGATTAGGTGGGAAGTGTTGGCACAGGGGCAGAACCATGGTTCAATGCTTCAACAATGAACCAACAAAACCCTAACTACCAGTCCTTTCAGCAACACTTGCGAAGCAGATGAAGTCTCACCTGAGGTAGAGGCAAGGGGAGTTGCAGGACTCAAGTGTCTGCAACCTAGCTAGGACATAGATTTGTGATCACAATGATTTAACAGAGCACTTAGAAGTTAACATTCATTAGTCCTTAACCCTTTATTCACATCACAAGTAAAGCCCCAATTACAGAACAATGCAGTATTCAAAAATAAATAAGCATATCTGACCATTTAGCACATAACATCAACAGATCTAGAATAATACAATTTATTAAGCACTAAGATACTATATCAGATGCATATAACATACATAAATATTCATCACTAAGAATAAATCACATTAATGACACAAAGCAATCACAACACAGGATATATATGGTTCACCCCCAGCGTGGGGCTACATCCACCAACTATTCGTCTTCTTTATTATCTTCTTTCAATCCCCTTACATGCAGAGAGCCACAAAACCAAACCCACATAGGATAGGAGATCTGCACTCACCTTGCAAGATCATCCTTCCCGATTTAGGTCATAGCACAAAGCCTTATTACATATTCTGCACACTAGCTTCTTACAATCACTTCCACTTAGCTTTGCAAGTATTAACACATAGTATGCACAAAGCCTGTAGATTTGCACTAAGCCGATTCTACTAGGTCTCTCCACTACTTTATTACATCTCCTAGATATCTATTTATACATTACAAATGGGGCCTAAACATGGGTAAAACCATGGGCCAACATCCCATACTCGTTACATAAGCCCTAATCCAAAAATGCTCACAAAAGGGGGCGAGATCCCACGATCTTCGCTTCGCCTGGCGCTTCATCTTCGACCAGCCTGTTGAAGTCCCAAAAATGGTCAAACATGACCAAGGTTATCCAAAACTTGGTCGAGGGCCAACAAGCCCCCAACACTCACTTATTACTCATCCCAAGTCACTCTGATCTGGGCAACTCTACTTCGAAGGCCTTGATCTTGGCTCAAGCTGCTTCAACCTGCTGCTTCACCAGAGCCTCCTGCTCGAAGAAATCCTAAATAACTTTCTCAGTCATTGGTCCTTCCAATTGTTGTTCCACCATGGTGACTACTTGTTCTAGATGTGCACCTTGTCCCTCAATCTCCTCAAAAAGTATGCAGGCTTCATCCTGCACTGTTTGTATCTTTTGGGTCACTTCCATGACTTTTCTCTGGATGGCATGGACCTGTTTATGAATGGTGCATTGTTCCTGGGACCTTTTCATCCTCTCAACTACTGACAATGGCTTCAAATGTGCTTGTACTATCATTGTTTATTTCTTTGCCTCCTGGAGTTGTGACTCCAATGTCCTTAGTTCTGGGTCCTCTGCAAGGTGCTCATAAGTCTGTGCACTTCAACTTCTTAATTGATTCCATTATAAGGCCAATGCCTTGATTATTTATACAACGATCTGAGAATTTTCTTCCCTCTGATCTCACACTTCCTATGGAGTTCTTGGCATGACTTGTAGTTCCAATTCTTCCACTCTTGCTTGGAGCTACTGAATAGCTTCAGCGAGATTCTCCACTTGAATCTCCATTGTGTCTTATTCTAGATGTGTGAGGCCCAACATAGAGAAAAGTGATCTGGTGACTGCCTCCTTGACTCCCATCTTCTATGTGAGCATCTTTTCTTTTTCCTTCTAGATCTTGTGCTTTGTCCTCTGCAAACTTCACCTAGAGGTCATCTTTCTCTTGTTGTGCAATTCAACGTTGCTCTAGGGATTCTTCTTTTTCTTGATTTAATTCTTGGACCTGATGAAGGTGAGCCTCGATTGAGTCTTCTAATATGCATAGATGGGTAGGCTCATATCCTACTTCTACGTCCCCTGCTGGCAATGGTGCGGTAGACAGTGCACGGCTCGAATAAAGAGCCTGTTGTACCCCTTTGAGATCTGCCTCGATCTTGTCAAACATTGTCTCTTGTTTGGATTCGCTTCGTTGAAAAATGTCCTCTAAGGTATATGATACAACGACGATGATGAGATCAATATCATCTACCGTGAGCACAGTCTGAAATGGAGGTTTATTAGCTTTTGACTTCTTTCGCGATGAAGGTTTCTGCGGGGAACCCTTTCTTTTCTTAGATGTCTCAGCCTCCATGATAGGATCCTTAGGTGGTGTTACTTCACCATGTTCATGCTTGTTTTCTTCCCCTTCATCATCTTCTTTGTCTACTTTTTCACCTCCTCCTCCTTCAGGTGAATCTGGTGTAGTTTCCTTTGATGCACTACTCAATTCTTTTACCTATTCCTTCTTTTTTTTCCTATTGTTGTTGGGTGCATCATATTCTTTGCGAGTGACTACAGTGCTTCCAATGAGGTCAAGGTCGGAGAGTTATGTCTGTTTGACTAGTACAAGGAACTCTGCAAGCCATTCCTTGGTTATTTCTTCCATGTCCTCGTCTGTGAGTTTGTAATAGGACTGGAGCTCTTCTTTTTGTTTGTCTTTGTGTACAGTGATATAGATGAAGTTCCTGTTTGCACGAAATTTTTCAAGTGGCCTGAACCTGTGCAAATTGTTCGAAGTCATTTGAGGGAAGGATTCAATGGTCCTCTTTATCTGTAGATAATAGGTGTGGAACACTGCATTTGGCTGCCATTAATTTTCCATGTCGATTGAATACCATAGCGTAGTGAACTTTGCAATTAGTGGTTCAAACGACTCAATTTCAAGGAAGGTCACTCCTTCCGTTATCTCCCAAGTAATGAAGTAAATGAGAATCAAAAGCCAACTGAAATGGAACTCGTAGGCCTAATCTTAAGATTCATGAAATTCTTTCTCTAACTGATTGACGAGGTAGCTCACCCTGTTCCTTTGCATCCCTTCAAAGCATTTTCCTGCGAGGTCGATGACAAATCCCGTGACCTACGTTGGCTTGTTCTTCCTGACAAGCTTACGAGTGATCAACTGGAAAGCTAGGTGCACTGCGCCATTTTGGATGGAGGCTACCTTATATCCCCGCTTCCCTTTCTCCACATCATCGTAGGTTTATTTTATGTGTTGCGCTAGGGTGTGATCTGTAGCCCTCCCTAGGTAAAACTCCTAGGGATCTGATCCTTGCATGCTTAATCAAGTGATCCAATGGATCAACGCCATATCTACTGTGATGCGTCGATGCAACCACAGGTAACCACCATGGTAGCATGACAAGAGGAGTTTAATGCATGCGTTAACCTCCTAATGTTTGTCGAAGTGTGGGATATTCATCACATTAAGAATGGTTGACCTCGCGATGTCCATAGTCCATGGCTAAGGGATTATCTTCGACTTCTTCCCTGTTGTCTTGTTCAAGTACTTGTGTGGTGTGAGCATGGCATAGTTCTTGCAGTCTCCAAAGTTGAAGTCACTGATCTTCAGCATCATGATATGTCCTAACTATAGTCCAACTATGTTTATCCCCTTCAGGAGGTACGCAGTAATCAGTGTATAGTCGAAGTCCCTCGAGATGCTATCATGACTAACCACACTAGCCAAAGGCGAGATATAGTCAAGCATGATTTATGGGATGAGCTTCGCATTTTCCAAGTCATTGCAATGCTTGCTTCTCCTCTCTGTCATAGTTCGGGAGGGCCCAGATCGATGTGCAGTCGATGGGGATTCTTGCACTCCTCTCATCGATGAGGACTTTACTCCTGTGGATATGACCTTCTCATTCATGAGGTCTATGAGGATTTCTTCGATGTATTTTTCTACTGCGTTAAGGTTTCCTGACATACATGCTTGAGATCAGATATCTCGAGTCGGTGAACAAACAATCAAGGTAGAAGAATGGAAGGTGAGGTTACAATAATCACTACACGAAAGCAATTAGTTCTTTGTGGGCTTGGATAATCACAATTCGTGAAAGTTTCCTCGGTGCAATGCTCAACGGGATAAATAGAAAAATTTGTAATGGAGTCTTCCAAAGGGTAGGAATTCCTCAAACAATACAATTCCATCCATTATGGCGTGGTACCAACGGTCAGATGGCGAACGTTCCAGCAATAACTATGTTTCTATCCATTCTGGAGCGTCGTTCTAATGGTCGAGATGCCTCCAATGGTCGTATTTGTTCGTCATGGAGAAGTGCCAGTCAGTTTTTTAATCCTATTCTGGTGAGGTTTAAGTTATGAAAGCCTTACTTCTGCGAAGTCCTATCTAGAACCTCTTGCAATTTTTGTGTCTTTGATTTCTTCTTACTGAGCTTTCTAGCTTTCTTTCCTGTGATCTACGTCTATGGATTCCTTTTTCCATTCTTGTTCTTATCCTTTCTTAGCATAGTAACTTCACACTATTGAGGATGTTTCCCAAGGTTCGAGGATAATACTTCTTCTCTTACTATTTCTGGAGTAGGTGCTCTACTCTCCTGCATGGATAGGTTCTTTAAGCCTTCTTGTGTTCTTTCAAATTTGACAGTTAAATCTCTGGTCCTCATTTTCTTCGACTTTTCCTCTTGTTCTTTTATTAAGGACACTATTCTCTTAGCCATGAAATCCCTTAATTCTTGTTTTTTCTATTCTATAGCTTCCTCTTCTTCTCTCCTTCGGATATGATCTCTCTCAATCCAAGTATTTCCTAACAAAAGTGCAAAGGGAACATTGTTCTCAACAAACTTAATGACCTCAAATTCTTCTTCTGTTGATATTCCATGAGAAACCATAGGTACATGGGCAAGTCTTCCACATAGAATTATCAACTTTCCTTTAAACAATCCCATTCCTCCCAATGAAGGAATCATAGTAGGTTTTCCTAATATTTCCCAAGTACTTTATGTCATAATGTTCACTTGTGTTTTTGCATCCAATACACAGTCTATGTCAAAGTCTCCTATTCTTGTTTCTATGCACTCTTTCTCTTTTAAAATATCTGATAAACTGATGTCTCTGTGATCATTCAATGTTTCTTTCATCTGCAATAATATTGCCTCTGATTCTTTCTGGTCCTTTAGCATATTCTTAGTCTCTTGACCTTCCTCATGGTCTTCTTGTCTCATTTTCATCTTCTCAACTTTAGCAATCATTCTAGAGAAATCTAAAACTTCATGTCCAGTATCTTTATAGCAAAGCCAAATAGGACTTATACCAAGGAATTCCTTAGCAAGATGTCTCAGTCTTCTGCAGTTATAACATAATGTCAATCCTCTCTTTCTCTTAAACAATCCCCAACCTCTCCTGTACTGCACACTGGGATCATAGTGATAGACCTGCAAAAAATTCTTTCTAGGATACTGCATCCACTTGTTAGTCCAAAAATTATTTATATGCATAGGGATAACATTTCTTTCACTATTTTTATCAGATCTATTTATATCATATCTTTTTTCTTCTAGTTGTTCCCTAGTTTTCAGACGAAAATTTCCACTTATCTTACTTTTATCAGTGCACAAAGCCTTAAGATATTACCTTTTTTCATCATATCTGATTCCCTTTTTAGAACAGTGCTTCACAAGTCAAGTAGAGTATTGCACACTACAACAAAAGATCTACGCACAGAGCTTTTCTTTTCCTTAGTTCCCAACAATCACAGTTTCAGGTCTCGACAACAAAACCATTTGTTGGCACATGGTCAGACCTAGGGTTCAACGCTTCAACAACGCACCAACAAAACCCTAACTACCAGACCTTTCAAAAACACTTGTGAAGTAGATGAAGTGTTACTCGAGGTATAGGCAGGGGGGGTTGCAGGACTCAAGTGTTTGAAACCTAGCTGGGACACGGATCTGTGATCACAATGCTTTAACAGAGCACTTAGCAGTTAACATTCATTAGTCCTTAACCCTTTATTCGCATTGCAGGTAAATCCCTAATTAGAGAACAACACGGTATTCAACAAGATCTAAGCAAATATGACCATTTATCACATAACATCAATAGATCTAGCATTCATCCAAATTATTAAGCACTAATATACTATATCAGATACATCTAACATACATAAATATTCAGCACTAATCATAAATCACATTAATGACACAAAGCAATCACAACACAAGATATATGTGGTTCACCCCTAGCATGGGGCTACGCCCACCAACTCTTTGTCTTCTTTATTATCTTCTTTCAATCCTCTTACATGCACAGAGCCACAAAACAAACTCCGCATAGGACAGGAGATCTGAGCGCACCTCACCAGATCCTCCTTCCCGAGTTAGGTCATATCACAAAGCCTTCTTACATAGTCTTCACACCAGCTTCTTACAATCACTTGCACTTAGCTCTATAAGTCTTAACACATAATATGCACAAAGCCTCTAGCTTCACACTAAGATGATTCTACTAGGTCTCTCCACTACTTTATTACATCACCTAGATATCTATTTATACATTACAAATGGGGCCTAAACATGGTAAACCCATGGGTTGACATCCCATACCAATTTGTAATGTCCCCACTTTGGGATATCATCACAGGGCAGAGATATTGATGACCAGAGTAGCCAGATGGGTGCTAGATCGAGTACAGGGGTATTTGAGAGGCATTGTGGGGTAAAAATTGCATTGATGATCATATTCCATCATTATGAGCCATTCCGTACAGGTTGGATTTGGTTTCGTTGCATTCCAACGATTTCCATGATTTTGACTATTTTGAGCTATAAGTCAATGGAATTCACTGAAGAGGTCATTTTGGGCACATTACTTGGAGGAACCTCTCAGTGTAATAGCTCATTGGAATCGG
>ML793179.1:27351-42131 GCA_009831015.1 Picea engelmannii
CAGTTTGATATCTGGCTTTAGCTAGTGAGCCCATCTCTTGGGGGTTTTGAGGGTTTTGACTTAACAAACCCTAGAGGACGATTCGGTGGTGAAAGATTCCACCTAGCTTGTCCCAAGCTTGGTCTTGGAGATGCAATACTCTCTCACACCATTCTAGTTCCATATCTACTCAGTTGTAGGAGGATTCTACATCCATTTCAAGTGCAGATAGAGAGAGGGTGCACCAGTTGAGGGATTCCAGCAAGAGGGGCGCACCATCTTTGGAGAGAGATTCGTTGTAGGAGATTGGTAGGGCCATTGAGTATTATATCACTTGGGTTTTCATTGCAGGGCCTTGGACATCAAATCTAGTGCTTTCTGAGACAGTTTTATGGCTCAGATTATTTCTTGAGCAGTGGGGCGAATTGAAGAGAAGGAGGGCATTTTTGAGATCCAGATCTAGTCTGTTTGGAGTGGTTACACTTCAGATCTGACCCTGATACTTTACCTAGTGACTTACAGTGTCCCGATCTATATTTCTAGAGAGTTTCAGAGCATTTGGAGGCCTCCTTCGGCAGGGCCGAATTATCTAGGGCTTTAGTCATCCAGTGGGGTGCACCATTCAATGGGGGATTTCAGATCTACAGAGATTGAGAGGGATCTTAAAGATTCGGTCACCTGGGTTGTTCTTACCATCACCCGATCTATCAGTTGGCATATTTATTAGGGTGATTGGACACTTTTGGCAGCAGGGCCGAATTATCTAGGGTTTTAGTCATCCAATGGGGTGCACCATTCAGTGGGGGATTTTAGATCTGCAGAGATTGAGAGGGATCTTGGAGATTCGATCACCTGGGTTGTTCTTACCATCACCCGATCTATCCGTTGGCATATTTATTAGGGTGATTGGACACTTTTGGCAGCAGGGCCGAGTTATTGAGGGTTTCATCCTTCTATTGGAGCGTGGAATTCTTCAGCTGGAGAGTTTGGCATTCAGATCGGCTTGTATTGATATTCATTTCGCATTCATCCTTTGGAGGCATCTTTTGTATTAGCGGGAGCATTTTGTAGCAGCTCTTATCTATTGTCTATCTTATTGGCCATATGTTGAGCATTCCAGATCGACATCTTCATTGTAGCAGGTTTATCTATTTTATGAATAAAGAAGAATTGAGATGTTTTGGCTTGTCTATCTTATTGCATATGTTTGAGGTATGTTCCATGGTTATCTCTTTCTGTTATTTGTTGCATACACACATATAAACACATCTAAAAGGTAGATCAGCAAAGTGTTTGATGAAATACCTCACTCAGAAAAAGTTTTGAAAAGACACCAAAACAGTCATGATCCTTGCATAATGGCTTGGGATCATTACACCATTATATAAACCCTAATCCCAAAAATCTCTCAAAAGGGGGCAAGATCCTGCAATCTCCACTTCACCTGGCGCTTCGTCTTCGTCCAGCCTGTCAAAGTCCCAAAAATGGTCAAACATGATCAAGGTTCTCCAAAAATTGGTCGAAGGCCAACAGGAAACCACCGATATCCATGTGGAAGTTGTGTAGGGATTCAGACAGCCCCGAAAGTGTAGAACCCATAATTAAAAATAATTACAGAAGAACATGTTGAACTAAAAATTGTCAATAAGATCCAGTTGGAATTGGTGGGTGGTCACCAATATCCACTTGGATCATAGGTTCATGACCTAAGAAGGGGATGAATTTCTTTGATAGATGGGGTAATAGAAAATACAAATAAGTGGGAACTTCATGAGGAGAGTCACCATAGTTGAGAAATGGTAGCGGGGAAAGGTAAAGAGAGTAGTGAAGCAGTTTGAAGTGTTGTGGAAAGAAATCAAACCTAGAGAAGAGGATGAAAGGAATACATAGGAGCTGCGGAAGCTGTGAAGACAAGAAATACCAACCAATCTAAGGTTGCAGGAAAGAGTCCCAAAAAGAAATAAGTCCCATGGAGAGCGGACAAGATGAGGAAGGTGTAGAATCAAGAGAGGACGAGGGATGTTTGGATCTTGCAGAAGATAGAGAATATTTGGTCTCAATCCCAGGAGGATTCAACCATGAAGAGGAGTAGGTTTCTCTCATTAAAGAAAAAAAGACCCCCTATATCAAAGAAACCCTCCTAGAAGTCAGTGGAACCATCCCCGAGTCGCCCATCCCCCAGGTGCCTTCAATACCCTTGGTAAGCTCACTACCTCATACTCATGGAAATCTTATTTTTTCGAATTTAGTTAGTTCAACAAGAGAATCAACTGTAAATAGTGGGAGGATAGTAGGGTCTCCTAATAAATCACAACCAGGGCCATTAGGATTTATTTTGATAGGAACTAGAACAATGACAATTTTTGGGAACACAGGAGGATCGATCACCCGATACCCAAAATTCAATGGTAAAGGGGATGAGGACGTAGAACAACATTGGTTTCTATGTGAGGCCATCTGGAGGTCTAGAGGGACCTTAGATGCGAACAATTTAGTATAATTCCATACTACCTTCAGGGGTCATGCCATCAAATAGTACATGAAGGATATTGAGCCTGGGGTACAAGGACAAGCCTTTACCCTTGAGAAGGTGTGTCAAAAATTCATTTATGAATTCAATCTACCTCAGTAATAACAACAAGCTCTCTCTGAGTTGTGCAAGATTCAATAGAGACAGGGGGAGTCTCCATGTGAATACAATCAAAAGTTTAAGGATGTTATTGGGAGATTGGTACACCCAATTCATGAAGACCATCAAAGGGAATGGTACGTCCAAGGATTGCTACCCTTGACTCGAACAACCTTGATGCAATAGAGAAAATACACACTGACAGAGGATTTGGAACAATCAATGAATATTGAAGCCATGGTGGGATAACCAGGGAGCCTGAGGATAAATAGACTTTTGGTAGATTCACACATGTTGAATCTCCAAGGACATATATTTTCACTAACGGGAAAGATCCAGGAATTAACTCTAATCAAGCCAGGGCAACCTTAAGTTTGGTGCAAAGGATGCTACACAGAGGGACATCTGGCAACTGAGTGTCCTCTGATAAGGATAATAAGACACCCCCCTACAGGACCAATGAGAGGACTTTTGTAGGTGTCATCAACTCCGTTATTTCATGCACTAGTTTGATACAACACTTTCCCAAGTGCCCAACCCACTCAGACGACTGAATACTGTGAAATATGTTGGACTCAGGGGAATGCACCAAGACACTACCCCATCCTATAGAAGTACCTACCGACACCCAATATAATACATTGTGATATTTGTGGGTCCATGACTCATGATACAAACCAATGTATGGAATTATATTCACTTTCCAACAAACTAGACCGAACTGCATCCATGATAAACGAAACACCCCAAGGGAAGAGAACGGGATAGGGAAGTGGTGGTATAGGAAAATTTAGAGGAGGGAGGAATGGAGGACAAGGACCAGGTCAATGTTAAAATTGTGATGAACAAGGACATCTGGCCAGATATTGTCACCATCCGAGATGACCATGGTGTTCACACTGCAGAACTAATGCCCATGCAATTGAAGAATGCACAGATCTTATCGCAAATTGGGAGGAATGGGATCATTAAAGAGGAGTTAACTTCATAGGATTGGAATTTAGGAGAGAATTTGAAGAAAGGTTACCTAAAGTTGACATCATAACTTGAGGAGGAGCAAAAACTGGGGCATATGTAGACAATCATCCCAATATCCAAAAAGCATCCCCCAAGGATGATAGGTATGATCCATTGAAACAAAATCTATTTTTCAAAGATGCATTAGAAATATTTAAAGGATAATATGCTCCAAAAATAAGAGAAAACCATCCTAAATTCACCCTTCAACCCAAGACCGCTCAAGCTCCTGCCTCATCTCCTGTGCCCAGAAACCCTGTAAATTCAAGAACACCCCATGACTATTCTGAAAATATAATCAACTTGTGGTTTCAATTATTATATGAGATCCTATGAGATGAATTCCTTTATAAGAACTTGCAGAACACCTTGTACCTAATTCTGTGTGATGGGGGAGATCTAGAGACTAAGATAACTACCAACCTCCCTAAGAATAATACACAGAGAATACAAAGAAGGAAGGTGTGAAATGGAAAATAATTTAGGTTGGAAGCCTAGTTAGACGACTTTGAAATTGAATATGTCATGCTAGACTTGGGTTCAGATGTCAACATCTTACCCAAAAATACTTTGGAGGCTTTAGGGAAACCTCAGTTAGTTTATTCCCCTATCTAGTTGAGAATGGAAAATCAATATTGCATTTTTCTAGTAGGAAGGATGGAAGATTTCAAAGTAGATGTTGCAGGAGTTAAAACGATAGATGATTTTGAATTCATTGAAATTATGGGAGATGAAGAACCATACCGTACCTTCTTGGGAATTGATTGGGGTTATGACAATTATGTTATCATTGACCCAAATATGGACACTATGACATTTGAAGTAGATCGAGTAAAAGTAATCCATCCCTTAGATCCATACATGGGAGATAAATATACTGATCCAGTGGATAATAACATGGAAGTAGAAGTTATCGAATAGTTATACACTGTAACAACAAGTATTAGGCTAGATTACATAAACCCCACTGAAGATGGATCTGTAAGTTGGAGGAGTATACAGTCAACTAAGGAGGACTCAAAACTAGATTTTGATAGTTGGCAGTAGGGTTCATACATAATATTTTCAACACATTGTGCAACTATCAAGGAAATGAGATGGATTGGAACTGGGATGAGGGATCACCCAACATACGATGGTACTTCATATTTGATTAGATTTCTTATTGATATAGATGGAAAATTTTAGACAGAGAAAAGGATATCAGTTCTAGACATAGCTTTGAAGGATACCCAAGCCAGGTGGTGGACCACTCATAGAGCTTCACTTCTAGATTGGGAGGATGCAAAGAGATCTATTCGATACAGGTTTCTCAGAAGTGATCAAGTGACAGTAGAGATGAACATGGATTTTTCTGAATCACAATTGTTTGATGGGCAGTCTGACACCAGAATGTATGTTGAGAAGTGCATCAAGAAATGGAAAGTTTTGCAAGTACCATATCAAGTATGGGTTCACTTATTTTTCCACTCATTAGGTGTAATTCCAAAAACCTAGTACATTCATGAAGAGACCAGGAGACAAACGAACCAGTGGCAAGAACTAGAAGACCAATTTTGCAAATATTTTTCTTTTATTAGTAACACTCCGGAGCTCCACCTAGTCCTTCAAATAATTATGAAGATTTTATTTACTAATGATTATGAATCCAAATCAAGGTTGATAGGATGTTATGATCATGCTTATTTGCTTTAGTCAAACCAAGACCACAACCTTGTCAGAATACAGATAGCCTGTTGTAAAGTAGATAAGGACTTGAAATAATCAAATGAAGTAGAAGAAATTAGGAACCTCAATATTAAAGAAACTATGGGAGTTAGGAAAATCTAGGATAATACACCTAGTCATACAAGTAGAACCTATACCCATCCTCTAAATTTGCAGAAAGTAAACATAGGGAGTGGATAGAATCCTAAGATATATTCTGTTAGCGATAAAAAATGCACTGGCATTTTCGAAAGAATGATGCCTAATCTTGCAGGGAACTTTTCAATCCCTTCTAGAGCTCCAAATGAATATTTGAAAACGCCATTGGAAATCTTAGGATTTCTAGATGTCGATCGACTATTCAAGCATGAAAAATGGATTTTCTATGACCGAGAAATTTGATTTTGAAAAATCTTCTCTTTTCACCAGCTAATTCGCCGAAAATTTCGCTAGTTAGCTGGTGAAAGCTCCGCCTTTCACCGACTTAGGAGCGGATTTGTCGGTAAATAAGCCAGTGAAAGCTCTTTTACGGCCAGAATATTATGGCTTTTTCCCAGATCAAAGATTTTTGCATGAGAACGAATTGAAACCTCTTCTAAGATGTTATTAATAAATTATCAAATCTATCCAATCAACCACTTTTGGAAAATAAAGAAAATAAGAGATGTACAAGTGTCATTTACCTTTTTCAAAAGAAAGATTTCAGGGATTTGGAAATTTTTACCAAATTCGAAATTATCTTCAAGATATCAAATCTGAGGAGCCCCAGAAGGCTACAACTACACTTCATCAGCAGTTACCTATTGGAAGATCATCAAATAAAGATTAGTCTTATTTTGTGGATCTCTCCCTAGTTTATTGTAATTTGATTTACTTTCTATTTTTGAAGATATCAAATCCATTATTCTAGGATCTGAGAACTGAAATGTAATGATATAAATACTCAGACTCAAGATGATTGGAGGGGTGAATTATAGATACCTTTTATGCTATTGATGTAATCAAACTTTAATGATAATACGAATCATAGGTTTCTCTCTTCTTCAATGTCAGATTTTTCACGTGTCCTTCTATGTTTTACTTAAGTTGTTTTAGCTGCAGTGTGACTGTCATCTCATCAGTCAACTCACAACTTACTTAAGATTGCTTAACATAGTTTATTAAACCCTACACATTGTATTTGGTTTATAAGCTTTGTCTTCTCACCCACTCCAGATTATCATCTGATAATTGTTTTATGAGAGCACTAGTTTATTTGATTATCCATTTAATGTCTGAGTGCTAAGTTATAATTTGGATATCTCATTGATCCACATATAAAATTATCTAAAACCATGTTACTTTAAGTTACCAAGCATCCCTGATTTACAACCTAAGGGAGTTTCTTGGAGTGATAACAGATTCTATAGGGGATTACTGGGATGACAAGACCATGAATGAAATCTAGAGTCTACTGCAGGAATACAAATAGTTATTCCCCCCAAAAAAATCAGAAATGAAAGTCATAAAAGGAACCATGGGAGAGATGAAGATCAAGATAAAACATGACTTGAACCCCATGAAGAACATACTGTATCATCTCCATCCCAAGGTGAAATAAGAGTTCAAAAGAGAAATACATAAAATGCTTATGACAGAACTAATATTTTTGGTTGAAGAAGAGTAATGGGTTAGCCCCATAGTCATATAGAGAAAAAAGGGTATCGAGGAAATTTGGGTCTATGTTGACTATAGGAGTTTGAATTATACATGTTTAAACAATCCATTTATGACATTGTTCAATGATAAGGTATTAGATCAAGTTGTGGGGAAATAAGCATATTCATTTACAAATGGATTTTTTGGGTATGACTAGGTCATAATTTTAGAGGATGACAAGAAGAAGACCACTTTTATAACTGAGTGGGGGTCATTCACATATAACGTAATGCCTTTTAGATTAAAGAATGTCCATGCAGTCTTCTCTAGGATTTTTATTGAAACATTTCATGATTTCATACATAAGTTCTTAGAACTCTACATGGATGACTGGATGATATATAGCTTGTTAGGAGCACGTAGGGATACTTCAGTTGATGTTTGATAGGTTTCAGGAGTTACAAATAGCTCTAAACCTAAGGAAGTGTATTTTTTTCATACTGCACAACACATTTCTAGGCCACATTGTTTGCCAAGAAGGAGTCATGGTAGAACCAACTAAAGTTTTTGTTATAATGAACATGCCATCACCTACAAGTGTGAAACAGTCGTGAAGGACGCTTGAGAATACATGATACTACCGTAGGTTCATCATAAGATATACTAGTATTACAACACCATTGGAGAAATTACTAAAGAAGTCTGAAGCATTTCGGTGGACGACTGAGTGTGACAAGGCATTTGATACACTCAAGGAAAAGTTCAGTTCTACAACAATCCTTATATACCCCAATTGGGAAATTGAATTCCATGTACATGTGGATGCATCGGGTGTCATGCTAGGAGACATCTTAGAGAATCCAAGGGAAGGGAATATTGATCACCCTATATACTTTTCCAGCAAACAATTATCTTAAGCTGAAAACAACTACACAACAACCGAAAGGGAAGGTTTGGCTATGATTTATGCATTGGAAAAAATTTCAAACTATTTACTAGGTTCTCATTTTAATTTTTTCATTAACCATTATGTGTTGAAATACATTGTAAATAACTTTTTTCTTGAGGGAAGGATTTGCAGGTGGCTCTTACTCTTTTAGTGGTTTTCCTTTGAGGTAATTATCAAACCTAGAATATGTAATGTAGGACAAGATCACATATCAAGAATAGAATCATGGGAAAGTGGAGGAGAGACCATCTTCCCGATGCAGGCATGTTTCAGATTGAAGACATTCCAAAATACCTCAAAGAAATTGTTTCTTTCCCCAATACAAGGGATTTCCTAGGGAATTATTTTGCAACCCAAAAGAGGCATTTGGTATCCCGCACAAAAGATTACTAACTTATTTCAAGCCAAATCTATAATATGGGACTGGATAACATTCTCAGACGATGTGTCCTAAACCATGAAAGGAAAGATATCCTATGGGAATTCCATAGTGGAGTTGTGGGAGGGCACGTTGGAGGGAAAGTTGCAACACAGAAGGTTCTCAAACATGGATTATGGTGGGACACATTATTCAAAGATGATAAAGTCTATGCTAGGTCATGTGATGTTTTTCAATGAGTAGGGAATCCATGATGCAGAGACGAATTACCTCTTCAACCAGTTAGGGAATTGAAATGATTTGAAAAGTGGGATGTTGACTTTATTGGACCAATTAACCCGGTCGCAAGACATTCAAAGGACAGATATATCATTACTGAAAAAAACTATCTTACACGGTGGGATGAAGAAGAAGAAGTCTAGAATTTCTCAACAAATACAATGAATATATTTATATTTGAAAATATTATTTCTCAATTTGGATGTCCTAGGAGCCTGACTAGTGATCAAAGGAGCCACTTCATTAGTAGCACAATCACAACATTGATGACACAATTTATTATTTAGCACCATAAGAGTAGTCCTTATCATCCATAAGCTAATGGAACAATAGAGGCATTCAACAAGATTCTGGAGAGGGGACTGACAAACATGTTTTGCACAAACAGGGAGGATTGGGATGACATAGTTCCAACAGTTCTATGGAATTATAGGAGTACCACAAAGAAGATGCACAAGTACACCCCATTTCAGTCGGTCTACAGGAAGGAAGTTGTTGTACCTATATATTTTATTACCCCTAGTCTCTATATAGCTCAAGCTACACACATGATGGATGACGCATCAGTTACACAAAGGATTGCAGACCTGCATGAACTAGAAGAAGAAAGGTTCCTCACTGATTTTCATCAGTTAATGGAGAAATATAGGCAGAAGGCTTAACACAATTGAAACATTAAGACTAAGAGGTTTGTGTAAGGAGATAAGGTACTCCTCTATGAAAATCAATATTAGAAACATCTAGGCAAGCTATGCATACATTAGTTAGGGCCATTCCTAGTGGTTGAGATTAGACAGTCTGGTGTGGTCAAGCTAGCACAACTGGATGGTGTCCTTCGACCAGGGTGGGTGAATGGCACACACATGAAACCCTACGTTACACACACTCAATAGGAACCATGGTTGCTTCAATCCAAGGGAACATGTACAATAGGTAGACTTTGATTTTCTATTTAAGTTTGTAGCAATGTTGAATTTTGTTTTATGTAATAATGTTGGAGTGTTATTAGAAGAGCCATGACATATCCATCTCATTTTTTGTTGTTATGTGTTTTTTGTAGAATAACCACACAACAACATGATATTTGACGCATCTTCAATATAATCATCCATACAAGCATATCCGCCGGAAAACCTTTGTGGTCGGGAAAAAATCAAATTTGAACTTTATTAATGGCTAAGTCATGGTGACATCATTTCCAATTGTAGCTTTTAGGGTAACTGTCGAGAACTGTCATCATGTCCCATCAAGTATTAAAAGTGCTTGTCCATGTATACCCTGTCGATAAGATTTCCATGATTCTCAACTATTAAAATGGTAATACCCTCACATCGAACACGTGTTGAGTAAGAGACCCATTAAATTCAAAATCTCGCTAGAATATTTTACCCCATTACCAGTCCTGTCACACATCCACACTATATATTGTGTTGATGGCCTCATTACTCATTCATGGTGATCCATTAATGGTCTATCCCGTTACCTTAGCTATAATACTATCTAATCTTGTTCGAAACTCCATTCTATTCACTTTCTTGTCTTATTATGTTGAGTCTCTGAATCTTAGTGCATTCTGCGAAGTCGATCGTCACCCCGTTATTGAGCCAGTGTCACTACTAGCACTCGAGAGAAAAAATGTCAATAATATTGAGAGGACGAGGCTCTGTATCAAAGGAAGAAGTTCCATATGAGCCCTATGATCCTAGGATTGAATTCCTGGGCAATGTCAAAGGAAAAAATGAGTAGACAAAACTCCTCGACTTGGATCTCACGGACATGATTTTGTTCCCCCAAATGAACATCGACGTGTTCTATGAGATGGACTATGGGTTGACTATGGAGGTGCAGTTCCTCCCAAATGATTATTTTTTTAATCTTTTCCACTCAAAAATCATGAATCTTCGGGACCTCCAAGTGTTTGGAACCACTAGAGAAGTTGCACGATGCACTAAGTTCCTAATTAACAGGGTGCATGATCACAATTTATGGCTCGAAAGACGATATCCCATTCATGTTGAGTATATTCACCAATTTTAAGGACTATATTTGTAGGGAGAATATGTCTCGAAATGATTTCAAGGACCAAGTAATCATGGAAAGAGGACGGGAGAGATTATCTTCTATGGGCGCTTCCATACATAGAGTGGAGGTCGCATAGAAAAAATTGAACCAATCCTCCTTGACATGGTTAGAGAGACATGCTATGCGATCGCTAGGAAGGTCATGTGCTCTTACTATAAGGTTGAATGTACATTGGATGCTCTGTTAGTGGCTGACTTCTTTGAAAATGGTGTAGTGTTCAATTGGTGCAGTTACTTGTTGGAAGAACTCCTTGTCACTTGTGAGGAAGTTCAAGAGAAGGGAGGCACCTTCACATATAGATATCTAATTCTGGAGTTTGCAATGCTGAAGTGGAGGCCACCCATGAGAAGACAATTATCACCTTCCAACAAAGGTCACCTCGCCAAGATTTTTGAGCCTTAGCATGCAAGAGAAGACTCAGAAAACATGGAGTTCAACAACATTGCGTTCCTAAAGTGGTACAATCAGTTGATTGAGGCCACCCAAAGGATGCATATACCATAGGAGTTTCTGAATTTTCATATGAGGAACATCTCATTTTCTCTGAACAACCATTATACATTTGTCTGGCCAAGGCATGCAAAGCCTTCAAACTTTCATACAAGGCCGCTACCATTCTATTTGGATGAGGAGATACTGGAAAAGGAAATCCTTTCTTGGCCAGGAGTTAAAAGCACCATGTGCAAGTCGGTTGTGCACTATTCATTGCCACCATAATTTTTAAACAAGAATAATCCGAAACAAGATGTAGGGTCGAGCTTTGGAAAGGTAGAATATCCCTAGAAGTTGCCAATGAGCTCATAATCTGAGGAGGAGGAAGAACACCAGTTGCAGAGGAAAAATATGCCTTTTTCAGGATGTCCCTAGCTTTTGGACAAGGCCATATTCTTAGGTAAAACCATTAATGAAATCTTATATGCTACATTTATACGGGAGGTTCCAGCTAAGAATCCTAGAACTGGTGTGTCCCCAATAGTCAACCCAACTAAAATCATCAACCCTAAACCTATATCGACTGTGTTTCCTCACACTCGAGCATCCACTCGAGCAACTCAAAATATTATCCATATAATCTATGACCCTAAGTCTAACCCTAGTATACCTTCCACCATAGTCACTGAGAAACAACCATCCTCACCAATTGTAGATACCATTGTCCCACTACCGCCCAATTCCCTAGAACCTATGCAGCTTGATATTCTAGAAATGGTTCCCTTTCACGATATCCAATCATCCGCATTACTAATACTTACAAAAATCCCACATGTCCCCCTCCTGGATACATAGTCTCTGAGGATAGAGAGCGACACATAAGTCCTGAAGGATCATAGTGGAACCCATGAAGTTCCACCCATAACAAATATCATGACGCAAAAGGAGGAAGAGTCTTAAGCACCAAAGGAGACTTAGTTAGGACAAAGCATAACCTCTCTAAAATAACAACTGGAACCTGTCATGCAAGATCTATAACAATGTTCAGAAATGTTATATCTCTGCCTAGCATAGGTGGAAGCTATCCCTTTTCTTCCACTAGCCCTGAAGACTAAATTATTCCAATAGTTGCAAGGGTCACTCCAAGGAGAAGAGAAAGTTGAGACACCATCTGAGAAATCCATGGCCAATGGAATTCTTCTCCATATCAAACTCTCGTTGGAGGCCATAGTTACATCTAGAGAGCTCACTCTGTTGCCAACAACGCAACAGGTAGGGTTGATGAAAGCGTCAAATGATCACCTAGAGAAATGGGTTCAACAAGATAAAACAAAAGATGAGTATTGTAGATAGGAAGGAACGTTGGATCAGAAAAAAATAATGTAGGAAGAATACTTGAAAATATAGGAAGAAGAGAAAGTGGATAAAATGAAGGGAAATCTCACACAGATCTGACCAACTTTCAGAAAAGTAGCCCCTCATATGCCAGAATACAACACCATTGTAGAACGAGAGGAAGAACATGGATTGGTTCAGCAAGCATGGGAGGTACTAACAAATCGAGAAGAGGACCTTCAAAAACAGTTGTAGGGAATGACATTGAAGGTCGAGGCACAACCCAAAGAAATTCAACAGTATCTAGAAAGAGTTGTCCTGGAAGGAAACGATGCGAGAGCCTTGATACACAAAAATACTATCGAATGTACCACAATATTCAAGGAAGTCAATGACTGGATGGGTGTTATAACCCACTGAAACCAGGAACTGGAAGACTTGTCCACCGCAATCCAGAAACTCAATGAAAAAGAAGCTAAAACACATGATCCTCTAGAGAAACAAGAAAAATTCGATGAAATGCAACAACTGGACAATTCTTTGAATGCTCTATTTGAAGCTCAAACATTAAAAAGGGAAGGAAATTAAGGCCTTCGGCCTGTTGTTCAAACTGCATACCTGAAGATGAATCAGTTTGAGACATTAGAATATTTGAAATGGAATGATCTCATTGCATCCAAGATGAAGGAATTCAACCTCAGCGCAACACAACAATTTGTTGCAGAAGCTTCATTGCTTGCCAAAAAATGGAAAGACAAACTTGAAAAGTTTCAAGAGGTCAAATAAAATGTTCTTGAGCTATTTTTAGATTTGGGCCCTTTGTTTGAAGGAGCCAATGTGGAAGAAATTAAAACCCCTGAAGGAAAACATGTTGAATCAAAGAGAAGAGAAGAACCAAAGACTTGACTCGAGGCGAGTCAAGGATTGTGGTTGGGGCCTGTTGAGCCATTTTTTTTGATAAAAGAGGTTGCGCAATTCATCAAAGAGACAACCAACCAAGTGAATAAGGATAAAAAAGGAAAAAAAAAAAAAAAACATACGTTGAAAAAGAACACATTCTGAAGCCAATGCAGAATCCTTTTTGGAGCCTATACAGTTAAAACATAATCAAGAAGAGAAGAGGGTTGATGGGTTCTCAAGAGGAAAAAAGGAACATAGTGTAAGAATGATTCTTTCGTGAATGATTCTCTTGATGATGATTCTCTTCTTGGGTGACTCTTTTGTATGTTCTCTTTATTATTGTACTATATTGTAATGTGTGTGTGAGAGATAATGTTAAGCCCTAATATTGGCTCATTACCCCTTAATTGGGGCATATTATATTAGTAATGTTATTTTATTTATGTCGACTTTGGTCCATTAGTTGTAATTATACCTCCTAGTCTCCTATATATATCAAGGAGACATTTTCATTTTGAATCATCTTGTACTTGAACAATTAAGTGGGGTAAAAGGAGGTTTCCCCCTAGAAGAGGCTTATTATCTGAAATTGTCTCTTTTTCAAGGCATTGAGTAATTTTTCTAAGGTTTTTCTATTCTATATTGATATTTGGTTCTTAACATGTGGTATCAGAGCTCAAGGTCTTGGGGTTTTGCTGCTACATCTGAGACACCTTGGCATTTTCGCTATAACTTTGTTTTTACAATGTTTCAGAAGAAACAACTTGGAGGATATTTAGTAGACGTATCAAGGTATGTTGGGTTCATAATTCATCTCCCGAGACCTTATAATGTTGGAAATACAACCTGTAAAAGATAGGGTTATGGAATCACCATGAACTGAGTAATTGCGGAATTTTCACTATAAAACATTTTTTGTAACGTTTCAGAACCTGAACTCCAGAGGCTATTTACATAAATTAGTAAGGTATATGTGGTAAAAGGTTCAACTTCAGGGTCATCTTAATTTTTTATATACTCCTTGTGTAATATAGGGTATCTGACTAGGGTCATCTCACTAGCAGAACCACCTCAAAATCAAGGTTCAAAAGTGATACTTGGACAACATGCCACCCAAAAAGGGAACTTTTACACCAAATAAGCCTCCAGAAAATCCTACTTGGACTCTTGATGAAGGTGAAGAAATGCGTAGGGACATAAATGATTTACAAAAGAAGATAGTAACAAAATATGAACTACAAGAGATGATGGAGGGTTTAAAAGGGCAGATCATGGAAGTATTGAAAAAATTCGTAACAGAGACGACACCTAAAAGTGAAAATGCATCCCATGAAATTCATGATGAGGACACAAGGAAGGTGAATCAAGAATGGAGAAACTCCAACTTTGGTTTGAATACCAACCATGTTCCTAATATTGATATGAGGAAGTTTGATGGCAAGGACCCAATCACA
>ML793179.1:46330-56533 GCA_009831015.1 Picea engelmannii
AGTAATGTTATTTTATTTATGTTGGCTTTAGGCCATTAGTTGTAATTATACCTCCTAGTCTCCTATATATACCAAGGAGACATTTTCATTTTGAATCATCTTGTACTTGAACATTTAAGTGGGGTAAAAGGATGTTTCCCCCTTGAAGAGGCTTATTATCTGAAATTATCTATTTTCCAAGGCGTTGAGTACTTTTTCTGAGGTTTTTCTGTGCTATATTGATATTTGGTTCTTAACAGATAGGGAGATGCAAGAACTAGATATGTACTCTAGATATAGACTGTAATTAGGAAGGAAATATCCTAGACTCGTTGAAAAAAAACACATATTGAAGCCAGTGCATAATCTATTTTAGAGCCTATACAGTTACAATATAATCAAGAAGAGAAGAGGGATGATGAGTTCTCAAGATGCATTAGGTTGAGACATTAGCAGATGTAGAATGGAATTCTCTCATTGCATCCAAGTTAAAATAATTCAACATCATCACAACACAAGAATTTGTTGCAGAAGCTTCATTGCTTGCTAGAAAATGGAAAGATAAACTTGAAAAGTTCCAGGAGGTCAAAGAAAAATTTATTGAGCTAGTGCCAGAGTTGGGCCCTTCATTTGAAGGAGCCAAGGTGGAAGAAATTAAAACCCCCGAAGGAAAACATGATGAATTAAAGCGCACAAAAGAACCAAAGACTTGACTTGGGGTGAGTCAAGGATTGTGGTCGAGTCCTGTTGGGCCCTTCGTTTGAAAAAATAGGTTTCACAATTTATCAAAGAGAAAACAAACCAAGTGAAGAAGGATAAAAAAGGAAACATGCAACAAAAAAACATTGAAATAGAACACATTCTAAAGCTAGTGCATAATCAGTTTTGGAGCCTATACAGTTACAAAATAATCAAGAAGAGAAAAGGGATGATGGGCTCTCAAGAGGAAAAAAGGAATAGATTGTAAGAATGATTCTTTCGGGAATGATTCTCTTGATGATGATTCTCTTGATGCTTATTCTCTTATTGGGTGATTCTTTTTTATGTTCTCTTTAGTATTGTACAATATTGTAATGTGTGTGTGATAGGTAGGGAGATGCAAGAACTTGATCTATACTCCAGATATAGACTGTAATTAGGAAGGAAAGATCCTAGGCTCATTATGATCAGTTGTATTATTATACTGATATGTACCTACTAATATCTTATACTGAGTAGTATGGATGTCTAATGTAAAGTTGTGAATTATTATTGTCCAAAGACTTCTAATATAATAGAAAAATATTGGAGATATCAAATTTTGAAAATGTTCATGTTTCATCTTACTTTCTGTATCTCTGAAATGTCATTATGCACTATCTATTATGAATTACATATTTTTATCCCTTCTTAATGTTTTGTATATTTTTGTTCTTCTGTATTAGTGTGTGATGTGCTAAGGATATGAACTGAGTATCTATCTTATGCTAGAATGGTAGCAATATAGATGGATTATAGATCTGTATAACATTCTTCTTGTCCTTCCCTTAGCTCTTTTTTCTCGGTCATGCTTCAGGTGAGACTTATTTCCTTTCAAAAAGATGAAAATTCCAGTGCACTAGACTACTTCAGTACCCTTTTGTTGGTAATGTTCACAAGACCCTAGTCTCACAAATTTGTGCCAACATTCCTTGTATGACTGACAAGGCTCTGGCCATCATGGGATGAGTAGGCGATTTGTACCTACTTGAACATGACACATATATCAATATTTACAGGACCATGAAATCCCACAACATACTTCCTAAATTTTTCCCAGATAGGATGGTGTTGCGGGAAATCGCCTACTAGACGATGATTCACGGAGTAGGTGCGTCTCTGTGCAGGGATAAGAAGGAAATATGGCCACATTTTCCTCTCCGGTTAGTCTTGTATTCCTTCAAATATATAAAAGAAGATAAGGTAGAAGTGAACACCTTATCTTCTTTCCACTTTGGGGAGGAAATATTCTGTAGACATGACCCTTCATGAGTTTTTAGTTATAACTTATACAATTGCAAACACATGTGGACTTATGAGTTAGAAACCTAGGGAGAAGAAGAAATACATCATAGGGATAGGAATTTCGATAAAGTAATATTCGAGATAGGGAGAATATCCCAACATAGAGGAAGAGTAAAAGATGAAAATAAACGTATATAATCACAAAAGAAAAGGAAAGAAGAATAAATCCAGTTGAAATGTGAATAGGAGAAAAATAAGAAAGTGGAAGAGGTAGCCAAGGAAAGGAATAAAAGAAAGAAAGGAATAAAAGAAAGAGTAGAAGAAAAGGAGTGAAAGAATAAAGTAGTAGAAGCTTCTAAGTAAAGATCCTAAGAACAAAAAAAAAAGGAAGGAAGAAGAAATCAAGTGCAAAAGACAAGAACAGGCAGAGCAAGCTGAAGAAAAAGTGAAAGAAGCATCCAAAGTTGCAACAATAGTTGAAGCAGAGTAAGAGGCCACAACAGAGGCAGAAGCAAAAAAAAATACATAGAGAGAATAAATAGGCCCTTATATGGACCCCGTGGATATGGACATTTCGGGGTCACTAACATACATCCCTCTCATTGGAGGACACTTCCTACTCGTTGAGTGATCTGAATTATTTTCGGCATGAAATCAGAGTGGATATATAATAAAGAAATGTACATAAATATGTCGGATATCCAATATTATAACATAAATTTATTAGATATGCAACCATAAACACAGATATGCAGTAGTACACGATTTTCTATTAATGAGCGAAAATGTACAAAGATTGTAAAATACAGAGTGAAAGACTCGTTAGAATGGTGGGAGCTTATCTTTAAGAAGAGATGTGACAACTACTCGCATTCGTGAGAAGATAATTTTACAGTGAGGATACAAAGGAATTTTTTTCATAAATAATATGCAAAACCCTAACTCCGGAAGATGAAAAGCTAATAGTTTTGTGGACCACGTTTTGGGTAGTTTGGTGTATCAACTTCCCGGGGGTGTAACTTTGGCATATGATCTCTGTTTGGGGCAGATGATATATCGTTAGAAAGGTATCGTCGAGGAGATTCATTTTTGGGGCTCAATCAGAGAATTTGGATATCATTTAGAAGCTCAATCCTAAAAAACCTTCATTTAGGCCCTCAAAATGGCCCCGGAAGTTAAAAACTGTTAAAAATAGTAAATTACCAAAATTGCTAGAAAACAGTTTTGAGCCAGTTGGAAAAGGTAGGTGTCCACCGATATCCACTTGGATCAATCCTCCCTCATTAGGAACCAATGGTATCCATTGCGTTGAGTGTCCGGGGGAGAGGGAAAAAAGTTTTTTGAATCTGCATCTTGATGAGTTGTTTTCCTTGTTGGAGAAGTTGTGTTGCTTAGCTTTTTGAAGGTTGTCATGAACCTGTGGATGGAAGGGTTGAAAATTTTTAACCATTCTGGCTACATGAGATGTCTATGTGAAAAATACATCTTTGCACTTTTCTATAGTCTTGTTGATCTACTTCTATTGGATAGAAGGTTCTCGGTCCAAGGCTGTAGTGGTTGCAATATCCTTATGTTCACCTTTTGAATATATTGTGAAGAAGATAATTTTTTTAGTATGAGATACTACCTTATGGAACTTTTTAGGTGGGACAGTAGTCAGAACCACCGCTGGTATCCTGTAGAGATGAACTCTAGAGTAACAATGATAGTACGGGGTCAATACCCATAGATAGCATGGCGCTTCCACATATATGGTTGGACCAAGAAAACATCACAGACATCCAGCAGGGCAACATCACATAATACCTCATCCTTGAAGGGCTTGATGACGTATGGCAATCGACACTTTTGGCTGACACAGAGATCTCGTTCTTGGCAAAGCCACCCAATGTTGTATGGTTTTAGTGTTAATGTTTATGTCATTATTATAGTTTGTTGCATTTCAATAGATAACAAAAACATAAGAACAAGATCACTGAGAAATACACATTCACAAGAGACACAACATTTATCCTGGGAAACCCTCTAGAGGTAGAAAACCCAACAAAACTTCCTTAATATAGATAACCAATACAATGCCAAGAGATCTCTATGCTAAAACAGAAAGTCCTCTCCAAGATATGCACCACTCTCTCTCTCCTTTGCTGGTAACAGATCAGAACTTGTCTCTCATACTGAGCAAGTGAGTTGTGTTCAAATGAGGTGCTAGCCTCCTTTATTTATACAAGTTCTGGCACGTGTGAAGTGTCTCTTCACTGGCAGGGCCAACTTCTCAATCTGGGTGGGTAAACCCACCTTTATTATATTTCTGGGTCTTCTTATTCTGTTTGGGATGACTTCTTATTCTGCCTATTATAATTGTTTGTTGACCAATCCACAAAAGGGGATTTGGTCCTATTACAGTATCCGACATGATCAATCCACAATGGGGATTGATCCTATGAATAAAATATCAATAATAATAAGAATACTCTTTGCAGTTACATTATTTAAACACTCCCCCTTAACAAGAAGGGTATTCTTCAGCAGCATCATGCGAGAGAGAGAGCACAACATCATCAACAACATCAGGTAGGAGGACAACATCATCAATATCATCTTGGCTGGCGTATCTATAAATCATCGAAATTTTTCTTCATCGGCATCATCGTCATTCTCGAAAGAATGCCATCATCATCTGCATCAATATGTATCAGTATAAAAAATGATACCTCATCACAGCACTAGGATGGCCAATCATAGTACTAGATTGGCTCTATGTCACAACTATTAAGTTGGTAGCTTAGTGCAAGTTACATCTTACTTTACGTCTAACAACTAGGTCAGAAGCAAGGTATACATCATCTTTCTTTACGTCTAACAACTAGGTCAGAAGCAAGGAATCAACTTTATTTACGTCTAACAATGAGGTCAGAAGCAAGGAACACACACATCATCTTGCTTTACGTCTAAGAGTGAGGTCAAAAGAAAGGAATCATCTTTCTTTACATCTAACAGCAAGGTCAGAAGCAAGGCATAGACACATCATCTTGCTTTACGTCTAATATCAAGTTCAGAAGCAAGGAATCATCTTTCTTTACGTCTAATAGTGAGGTTAGAAGAAAGGAACACACACATCATCTTGCTTTACGTCTAACAGCGAGGTCAGAAGCAAGGAATCATCTTTCTTTACGTCTAACAACGAGGTTAGAAGAAAGGAATCATATATACTCCCCCTTTTAGGGAGGGTCCTTTCAAACTATGCCAAGATTATCTCGAAAGTGTTCAAACTTTACACGAGATAGAGGTTTGGTCAACACATCAACAACCTGTTCATCCGTGCTAACATACAAGAGCTTCAAGGCTCCTCTCTACACCATGTCAAGGATGTAATGATAGCGAATCTCTATGTGCTTCGACCAGTCATGGAATACATGATTCTCTGTCATCTTTATGAAGCTATGGTTGTCACATAGGATCGTGGTTGCTTCCATCTCTAGGTTAAATAGACCAATCAACAACTTTCGAAGCCATATAACTTCGCAGCTAGCAAAACATGTGGCAATGTACTCTGCTTCCACTGTGATGAGAGTAATACTGGATTGTTTCCTACTCTTCCATGAAATCATGGCTGATCCCAAACTGAAACAACATCCGGAAGTGATTTTTCTGTCAACAACGCTTCCTGCCCAATCTGAATTAGTGTATCCACTCAATGTGAAATTATGATCTCCATCATAGCTGAGACCATAATCTATCGTACCTTTAAGGTACCTCATCACATGTTTTGTAGCCACTAGGTGAACACGTCTGGGCTCTACCAGAAACTAACTCAAGGTGTTCATGGAAAAACAAATGTCCCGTCTAGTGTTTTTCAAGTACATCAATGATCCAATAATCTGTATGTACAATGTGGCATCAATCAAATCTGACGAAGTATCGACCAACAGATTTAGCTTCGCTTCCATGGGTGTATTCATGGGTTTGCATTCCAGCATGTCGAATCTCTTTAATATCTTGACCGTGTACTTCCCTTGGTTAAGGAAGATCCTCTCTGGACTCTGCCATACCTCAAGACCTAAGAAATAATGCATTAGGCCAAGGTATTTCATTTCAAATTTAGAGGAAAGTCTCCTTTTACATTCAACGATGAGATTTTCTTCTCCAGTTAAGAATAAGTCATCCACATATAGCAGTAAGATTACTGGCTCATTATCCATAATTTTGAAGTAGAGATTTGAGTTTTCTTTACTCTTGGTAAAGCCTAAGCTCATCAAGAAACTGTCTATACAGTGATACCAATCTCTAGGAGCTTGATTCAATCTGTATAAGGATTTATTCAATATTCAGACATGAGACTTCTTGTCTTCAAACTCAAATTCTTAAGGTTTCTCTATATACACTTCCTCTTCGATGACACCATTTAGGAAAGATATATTCACGTCCATCTGGTGCAGCTTCCACTTCATCTTAGCTGCAAGAGTTATGATGGTCCTGATCGAAGTGTATCTGGCCATAGGATCAAATGTCTCTTCATAGTCAATGCCTTCCTTTTGGGAAAATCCATGAGCGAAAAATATTTCTTTATATTTCTCAATACTTCCATCAACAACATGTTTTATTTTGAAGAGCCATTTTGATGATACCACATCCTTACGTTTTGGTCTAGGAACTATTTCCCATACATTGTTCTTTACTATGGATTGGTATTCCTCTGTCATGGCATCTACCCATTCCTTCTTTTGAATGGCTTCTTCAAAGCAGGTAGGCTCCTCATCTAGGATATCACATATCAAAGCTGTGTAACTGGAGAATGGATTTGGTCTTTTCACCTGTCTCGAGGTTCCTTCTGGAACACCATACTTCTCTCCATATTGAATAATCTCTCTTTCCCAATAAGGCTTTCTTTTATGGGAGAAGGTCATTTGAGGAGGTTCTTGAACTTCTGTTATGTCATGGTCTTCAAGAGTTTCCTCATCAGGGGAAGTTACAACTTCCCTCACTGGTTCTGCAGCTTTGGGAACTTCCCTCACGGATTTTGTAATCCTGGGAATTACTGGTTCCTCTTCATATACTTCTTCAAGCTGGCATCTTCTTGATTTCTTAAGTGTTGCTTCTTCATCAAAGGTCATGTCCCTACTGATCTCAATGTGGCGGTGACTTGGTATATAGATTATTAAGGCCTTGGAGACCTCACAGTATCCCACAAATATTCTCTTCTTTCCAAAGGGTTCCAACTTGTTTATCTTCTCTTTCGAAATGTGTATGAAGACTGGGCAGCCAAATATTTTGAGATGGCTTACCTCTGGCTTCCTTCTGGTGAACATCTCTTCTGGGGTCTTGAACTCAAGTGCATTATGGGATAATTGGTTCTGCACATAAACAACTGCCATTGCTTCTTTTTCCCATAAGCACATAGGAAGATCTTGGTCATGGATCATAGTCTTCATAGCTTCCATAATTGTTCTATTCTTCCTTTTAGCTACATTGTTTTGTTGAGGATTATAGGGAGTAGTGAGTTCCCTCTTGATCCCAACATCTCTGCAGAATTTCATGAACTCTTTTGAGGTATATTCTCCTCGATTATCTGACCTGAGTATCTTAATATTCCTTTCAGAAATATTCTCTATCAAGGCTTTGAATTCCTTGAATTTGTTGTATACTTCATATTTAGATTTCAAGAAATATATCCAGGTCTTGTGAGAATAGTCATCAATGAATGATACATAGTATACATACCCGCTAATGGATGATGATGGCATTGTGCCACACACGTCTGAATGAATGAGTTCCAATACTCCTTCTACTTTGTTGTCCCTCTTTGGAAAAGGGTTCTTGATATTCTTCCCTTGCGCACATCCATTGCATATTCCCTGTTGATCACCCTTGAGTTCTATTAAACCTATGATATCTTTTCATATGTATGGTAGCGCCTTGTAGTTGATGTGGGCCAATATTCTATGCCAAAGTTTGCATGAGTTTTCAATGGCATGGGTCATGGCAGTCTCTGGATGACCCTTTAGCTTATATAAGCTATTTTCTTCATTTCCAATGACGATTGCTTCATTTATGGTTTCTCCTCTAGCCCACATAAGAACTTCTCCATCTATAAAGGCAACTCTATAGCCTTTCTTGTCTAAAGCTGATATGGAAAGTAAGTTCTTCTTCAAGCCTGGTATGTAAAGTACATCCTTCATCTTTATTGAGTTTTTTTAATCTAGCTTGTAGTTTGATTCTCCCACTCCCTTGATGGGATATTGGTAATCATCTCCAAGTGTTACTTTTTGAGAAAACATCTTTTATGAAATATAAGAGAGATTACTTCTCTTACCCATCATGTGCTTTGATGCACCACTATCAATGAGTCATGTGTCCTCTCCAAGTGTTACCAATACCGAGAGGGCCGAGATCAAGACATGATCCTTGATAATATTTGTAGGTGGCTCTTCATCTTCGACTATGTGGGCATGTTGGCTCTTATGTTAGCTCTTGTATTCTTATCGTCTGACTGGAAAAGAATTCTCTTTGTGTCCCATCTTATCAAAATGATAGCATTGTAGAGATGAGAGATCTCTTTCCTTGCATTGTCCTTTCTTCTGAAATCTCCTTGGATGAGATTCTTTGTTATTGGATTTGTTTGATGGTTGAGGCTCTCTATGAGTCTCCCTTTTGAGGTAAGGTTTCTTCCTTCCTCCTTTGGTGTGGGTGGCTAGGGATTGATCATCATCCCTAGCTAGTAGCACTTCACAATTCGCTACTCTTGTTTCTTCCTGGATGCATTCTTCCCATAGGCTGTCGAACTTCAGTTTCTCCTTTCTAGCACATATCGTCTGGATGAAAGCATCCCAAAGTATTGTAAGACCATTTAGTGTCATCAATATGAGTTCATATTCATCTATGGTATCTCCATTAGCTTCTAGTTGTTTTTTGAATTCTGAGATTCTGGAGAAGTATTCCTGAATCATTTCTCCTTTCTGCATCCTTGTATTCTTCAGTTGAGTCCTAAGATTCATCTTCCGGTTTATGTTATTTCCTTCATATAGTCTGGTCAAGGCATTGAAAATTTCTTTTTGGGTCTTCTTGGATGACACATAAGGGATCACATGGTCCTTGATTGAATCTGCAATGATTCTTTTGGCCCTTATTGTGTCCTTTTGATGCTTTTCTTTTTCTGCAACATCTTCGGGTTCCGGTAATTCTTCCTTGACAAATATTTCTAGGTATTTCTCTTCAATAATGAGGCCAATCCTATAATTCCAGGCATGAAATTTTTCCACTCCTTCTAATTTTTCAACAAGCTTAATGCTTGTAGACATCTTTACTTGGAGCTAGGAAAATGACCGAAAAATGAAATTGCTCAAAATCAAAATTTGAACTTACCAGGAGATGTGCTTGGTTGAGGTGAGGTGTGTTAAGCCCTAATATTGGCTCATTAGCCCTTAATTGGAGCATATTATATTATTAATGCTATTTTATTTATGTTGGATTTAGGCCATTAGTTGTAATTATACCTCCTAGTCTCCTATATATACCAAGGAGACATTTTCATTTTGAATCATCTTGTACTTGAACATTTAAGTGGGGTAAAAGGATGTTGCCCCCTAGAAGAGGCTTATTATCTGAAATTCTCTCTTTTTCAAGGCGCTGAGTACTTTTTCTAAGGATTTTCTATGCTATATTGATATTTTGTTCTTAACATATGGTATCAGAGCTCAAGGTCTTAGGGTTTCACTGCTACATCTGAGACACCTTGGCCTTTTCACTATAACTTGATTTTTACAAAGTTTCAGAAGGAACGGCTTGGAGGATATTTATTAGACGGATCAAGGTATGTTTGGTTCAAAATTCAGATCCTAAGGCCTTATACTTTCAGAGATACAACCTGTACAAGATAGGGTTCTGGAATCATCCTGAACTGAGTTATTGTGGAATTTTCTCTATAAAAAAAATTCTGTAATGTTTCATACCCTAAGATCCAGAGGATATTTACAAATATTGGTAAGGTATGTGTGGTAAAAATTTCAGCTTCTGGGTTATCATAAATTTCTAGATACACCCTGTGTAAGATAGGGTATCTGAATAGTCCTATTGACTAGTCTCAAGAAGGTGTTCCAGGTAAAACAATCATAACTACTTCCTAGAGTATCCAAATTGTGTGGGACTAGTTGCATTGGATTGTGGACAGTCTGTAGTATTTCTGGTGTGAGTTTCAGAATTTTGTATCAATTATTTTGTGTGGGGCACACTATACAAGTGAGATCT
>ML793179.1:80789-92966 GCA_009831015.1 Picea engelmannii
TCTTAGGGTTACTCACAAATTTTTGGTTCGTCATTCATTGTTACTTGTTCCTAATTCACTCTTTCTCTCTCTAGTTATGGGTCTTGGGGCAAGAAAAATGAATTGTCATGGGGGAAGAGTCGTTGGTTGGTTTTAAGGTAACTGTTGATTATTCCAGAAAGTAATGGATTCTTTTGTGCATGAGACTGATAAAAGTTGTGAAATAACTTTCCATAATAGAGAATCCTTTGAGTTTCTATCATTGATGTTTCCTTACCAGTAGCATTGGATCCTTGGAAAAGATGTGGAACAACCTGATAGTTTCATTGTAGAGAAAGGGGTTCATTTATTTGAGTTTTGTAGGTTTAATGGGAAGAGAGATGGTAAACTAATATTTTAGTTTGGTTTAGAAAATCATGAGAACTTGTTAGCTAATTGTTGTGTGTTTTAGAGTCTTCCTAGGGCCCATCCTTATGGATTCATATCCTTGGCTTGGGGGTGGCATGTTGTTGAGAGATAAAATAATAGTGTATATGGTTGGGTGGAACATCCAAAATTTACATCTAGTTGGTGAATGATTTATTTAAATATAAGTGCTCTTTGTGTTTTCTCTATATTTTTTATTCCATTGTGTATTAATTCTCTCTTTGTTGAGTTTATCATCCTTGTTGTTGTTATAGTATGCATTGGGAATTTTTATGTAAATAATTTACATGTTCTTGAATAATGCATGAATTCTTATTTGGCATGCATGTTTCTTGATTAATTAAAGAATGATAACATAAATTCAGAATTTTCCCGAAAGATGTAAATTTATAGGTACCCATGAAGTGGGTACATCACAAAATGTAATACCCCAATTTTGAGTCCCTGGATTAATAATTTATTTTTGCATACTTGAGGAAAGGCCAGAGTGCCTATAAAATTAAAAGGTCATAGAGCCTAGAAACAAAATGCTTTGATTATTAATAATTAAAATGCATCATTGGCTATAGGACAGACAAGGACAAATATAGGGGACTATGATTCCACGACAGAGGGGGGTAAATGGGATAAGTGGTTTTATTATATTATATTCACCCATCTTAGAATTAGTTGGGAATAATGTTTATGTGGGATTCTCGGGGAACGCCATGTGGTGATTTATTGCATGAAATTATATAAACCTCATTTTTGGGAAGCTTAGGGGTTACTCACTCATTTTTTGTCCTCCATTCATTGTTATTTGTCCCTGATTCATTCTTTCTCGCTCTATTTCTGCGTCTTCGGGCATGGAAAATGAATTTCTAGGGAAAAAGAGTCATTGTTGGTTGGTTGTGTGGTAACTGTTGATTATTATAAAAAGGAATGGATACATGTGTGCATGAAAATTATGGAAGTTGTGAAAGGACTGTCCAGAACTGAGAATCCTTGAATTTTATAGCATTGAGATTTCCTAAATAGTAGCATTGGAGCCATGGAAAGGAAGTGGAATAGACTAAGGGATTGCATTGCAAAGAAATGGGTTCATTTCTTTGGGTTGTGTAGGATGACGGGGAAGAGATCTGGTAAAATAGGACTTCTATGTGGTTGGGAAAATGATGAGAGCTTGTTAGTTAACTGTTGTGTGTTTTAGAGTCAGCCTAAGACTTTCTTCTGTGGACTCATAGGCTTGGATTGGGGGTGACATGTTATTCAAAGCTAGACCAATAATATCTATGGTTGGGTGAAATTTCCAACATCTGCATCCAGTTGGTGAATGGTTTATTTAAAGATAAGTGTTCTCTGTATTTTATATTCCATTGTGTATTAATTATATATGTGTTGAGTTTATCATGATTTTTGTTGTTATAATATGAATTGATCATTTTCCTATAACTAATTATCTTGTTTTTGAATAATGCATGAGTTCTTGTTTGGAATGCATATCTCTTGATTAATTAAAGAATGGTAACATAAATTCATAATTTTCTCAGAAGACGTAAATATAGAGGTACCCGGATAGTGGCTACGTCATATATTGGTATTAGAGAAACAATTTTTTGGTTGTTGGTAATGGGTACTTTAGATATTGGTATTAGAGAAATAGTTTTGTGGTCATTGGTAAAGGGTACATTACAACCTCAAAGCTGAAGAAAATAAAACAATTGATAAGAAGCCTTTGCTTCTAACCAAATAGTGTGGTCAAATCAGTCAAGAAATTGTTCATCGAAGTGGTAGATACTAATAAGAATGATGGTGAAGGACCCTCTAAACAAAAAAAATTCCACCCTTTCTTCAAAAAGATTAATAATCAACCCAAACCTTCTGAGTCTACAGGTCTCACCCTGAATGTCGATGATTTCAATATTGACAACTTCTTATATTATCAGCAAATGAATCACTCTGAGAAAAAATTCCCTCAATGGATTAATTCTATAAATTTGCTCATTAACCAACTATTAGACCAGTAGACAAATGTTGATGACCAAACCCAAGAAAAACAAAATGAGGAAGCAAGTGAAGAAAAAGATAATGCTGAGGAATATGACTTTTTCTTGTGGATCTGGTGTTTGGATTTTGATGAAAAAAAGTAGAATAAATATCTGTAGGTGAGACCCAAGACACTAAGGTTGTTTAAGAAAAACATAACCTACGTAATAAAGGAGTCATGACAAATGCTCCTGTTCCTTGTCAAACTATCATTGATCCCAGAAAGATAACTCCTACTACCACACAAAAATAGAGCAATCCTTCACAGGCTACTACCACTCCCCATCACTTCATAGTCAAGCAAAGCCATGAATATTTTTTTCAACCGCTCACTAGATTACAATGTCATTGAAGACTTGAACAAAACCAAAGAGAATATCTCATTGTTTGTGTTGGAAAGTTTCCTTAGATTGATGGAAATATGGTTTGGATAGTTGGATTTCATTGATGTTAACCCTTGGAGAGTGATATTGTATATTTATGTCAACCCTTAGATATTGATTTCAACCCCTGATTAATTCCGGTAAAACAGTTACACATTCTAGTAGCCCCATAGGTGTGGTTAAGGAACCCAAAAGTAATTGAGTAATATGGACATGAAGATCAATGAATTTGCATATGATACTACCATGGATGTATAGTACACATTGTTCCATTTTTGGTGATATGTGGAATTCCACATAGTTCCTCATGGTTAGGGATATATGGCCTTGAGAATGTGGAGAATCATTTAGAATAATCTAGAAGCCCCTAGAAGGTCAACAAGAAGTCAAAAGCTTCTAGAAAGTAATAAAGAATATTCCCTAGTCAAAGTGGTTGTAAAAGAAATGAATTAAATAATGAATTGGTTGCAAAAATAAGGTTAAAGGAGTTATGCATTGACTAATTAAGGAATAGATTGTTGCAACAAGAAAGTGGTTAACCCTAGAAGATGGGAAAGGGGTAAAATAGTTACAAGGAAACTTTCAAAGGAAGTCAGTTGGAAAAGTATAAATAAGAGAGAAAGGGACTCCTATTAGCACCTATTGAACTTAGTTGAATATATTTTTGTGAAAGGTTATTTGTACAGATTTGGTGCATGGTTGATACACTTGTTGATGGTACATGTTGATGTATAGGTTCATGCATGGTTGATGCATGGTATAGGTTGTTACAAGTTCTTGGTAAAGGTTGTTGGTGGAAAAGTATAAATAAGAGAGAAAGGGAATCCTATTATCACATATTGAACTTAGTTGAATATCTTTTTGTAAAATTTTATTTGTAGGTGACCATTGAAAAATATGAGGTTGCGTGAAGCTAAGGAAGTGAATAAAGTTTTATGGTAAAGTTCCAGAGCTGCAGAGGGCAAGGGTTTTTGAAAAACCCTAATTATTGAGGTCCTCGTGGTTTTTACCATAGTTTTCAACCGAGGCACTTATTGGTCAAGTAGTGTTTGTCAAGAAAGGCACTCATTGGTCAAGTAGTTTTTTTCAAGCGAGGCATTGGTAAAGTTGAGAAAAAGGTTGGCCATAGGCTATAGAAGCTGAGAAAAGTGAGGTTATCAATGGTTTGATGTTCCAAGTTAGTCATAGAGCTACAAGTATTATTGTATGTGTGTTTTGAAGGGTGTGTGATGATGGAATATGGTTTAGTTTTGGAGTATAATATTGAGGCATATCTTGGATGCATGGTACAAACCCTAGTGTGTGGGTTGAGGCATTTTTGTTAAGGTATATTTCTGGTCATGTTAAGTAATTTATCAGTGAGGTTATGGAACTTTTTTTATGAGGTATATCATGATAATGTGATACTAGCTAGAGGTATATCTTTGATCTATGTATGCAAATCCTTGGTACATGTTTAGAGGCATTATTGGTTGTATAGTACTTGTTGTAGTGAATGGATTTGAGGCGGATCTATTGAAGTATATTGTTGGTGCATGTATGAATTTTATTGGTATATCTTATGGTACATTGTGAGAGGATTTTGTTAGTGGTATTGATATATGATTGGTACACATTTGAGGCTACATAATAGTGAGGTTTTGGCACATGGTTTGATGTGAGTGTTTATGGTATTTGGATCATGGATAGTATGATGTGTTGTTAGAAGAATTTTGTTGGTATATTTCCTTGGTATATGGTAGAGGTACATGTTGGATACATGGATGAGACATATACTTGATGATTTGGCACATACATGCGGTGTCTGGTATGGTGATGTTGGTACATATTGATGAGTCATATTTTGACTTGTTGATACATGATTGATACATGCTTGGTACATTGTTAAAAGAACTTGTTGGTAATCTTGTTGGAGACATTTTTGTAGTATTGTTGGATCATGGTTTATGGATGAGGTGGAATATATGTATTGGTATAATTTTAGAAGAACATATTCATTGTGGTACATCTTGTTGAATTTTGTGAGTAGTCTTGGTTGATGCACATCTTGGTGATATAGTGCATATGGTTGAGAGTTGTCCTGCTGATTGATCTTGGTGAGTATATATGATTTGGTTGATGAGGTTGTTGTGAATGGTTGTTGTGACAGGTTATTTGTACAGGTTTGGTGCATGGTTAATGAAATTTTTGATGGTATAGGTTTAGGTACAGGTTAGTGCATGGTACAAGTTGTTAAAATTTGTTGGTACAGGTTGTTACAGGTTGTTTGGTGCAAGTTGATTGGTACAAGTTGTTAAAATTTGTTGGTGTAGGTTGACAGTAACAAAGTGATAGTGGCAGTGGTTGATTTAGTAATAATGACAGGTTGTCTATATTTTGCATTTATATTTTAGGGTGGCAGGATGTGGAAAATAAAGGGGGTTATATCATCCTTCCGGTTGGAGTTGGAGAATCAGGGATTTGGATCTTCCTTCAGGTTGGAGCCTAAGAACTAGGTGGTTGTAGACACCTTCCAGCTGGATTTGGAGAACCCAGGGGGTTGTAGCCTCCTTCTGGTTGGAGCCAGAGAAATTAGGGAGCTGTATCTTCCTTCAAATTGGATGTAAGGTTTTGCTCAACAGAGCCTTATAAAACAAGAAAAAAATTTATTTTAAAGAAATGTTATCCTAACATTTTTAATACTTCATAACCAACATATATAAAAATTATTGAACTAATCATAATAAGTTTACGAACAACCGCATAACACTACATATTCCTTAAATTCATAAAAAAAACACATAAATTAAAATACCTTCGTCTGATGCTAAACTCCCGCTTGTCTGGTTGTCCTCCCTCCTGCCTTGCCCAACTTGCTGCTTGACAAAACCCTACCCAAACCGACTAACCACCCATCCAACTCAAAGCATCCTGTCCAGCTCCCTAGTTCCAGGATACTGTAAGGAATCCTGGCCCCCGTGCCCAAAACCCCCAGCAACCCGGTGCCCCCTGCGATGGTATACCAAAACTGCAGAACCCAACAACAAAACCAGAAAATCCAAAACTAGAACTACAGTCTTCTCCTCTCCAATCATTCTTCCTCCCCCCTATTCTCATAATAAGTCCCCTCCTGTAGGACTCTTCCCCCATCATATATTTCCGTTCACTAACTCTCCTCCCCTCGATTAATTACCTTATCCCCTCCTTTATTACCTTATCCTCCATTTAATGTTTCTTTCCCCCCTTTCATACATAAAGTCTTTAATTAAATAAATTAAAATTATTAAGCCCCTTTAATTCATTACTCAAATATTTAATGAGTCAATTAATTAATTAATTAATCATCGATGGATATGAACAACTAATTGATAATTAATTAATTAATTAATATTATTAAGAAATAATTATTGTTTAACTAAACATATTAGGACAGTCAGATTATCTAATTAATTATAATTATTAATCCCTATGCATCTATTTAACCAGGGTTGTTACATACACCCACCCTTTAGGAAAATTTATCCCAAAGTTAAGGCATCCCATGATACAAAGGAAAAGAAACATGGTTCACACATTCATGACAATTAACCGGCACTATTAGTAAGTAAGCCAACAAAACTCATACATACTAGTGTACATGTACAAGAATACATGTGTAGCTAGTACATACAAGTCTCGTGCATGTACTAATAATCAATAACTATCACCCTTATAGTATTTTATGTATGCATCCAATCCAATCAATAAGACTATGCTTTTATAAAAGATAATAAACCAATCAAATGTTTGCGAAATTCTTTAATTACAATTATCTAGTTCAACAATTTTATTTAGACAACTGTGGTTTAGTTACGTAATTATGAATATTCATATATACACATTTTTGTTTTATAAGGGAAAAACATTAAATTCCACCATCAGACAAATCTCGTTACTTTCTCAACTATTTCTACTCATCCTTCCTCCCTAACTTACTTCCATCTTCATTCATATCCTTCCTCTGCTAGACTATCTTGGAGCATCAACTATATTGACCTAACTCCAAATAGAACCTGTAAGCGAAAGTGTTACTATCTTGACCAAGCTTCCCCAACAGAAAACTGACAGTCATCATCACACGTCTAGGGGAGCATGAGCTAACATTGTCCTCCCATGACTTCAGGTTTCGGAGGATACACGGTGGGAAATGCATCCACCCCTCCTAATCATAACTAGGGTCCACACCCTACAATGGAATATACAGTGGCACCGTTTTGCTAGGAGTTTTTTCATCGTTTATTCGGTTTTGGGCAGTCTCATCACCTAAAATTCTGCACTGGTCCACATATCATGGAAATGCATACAAACCAATATAATTTAACATAAAAATATTCATACCCTAATGTTTCTCAGGTAGTGGTCATGACATCCACTCTCATCATCATTATCCCTTGGCTATTTCATAGCCCATAACCTGCAGATTAGTCTGTAACACAAACTCATACATTTCTATGCATTATCATCATGTAATTGCATACCATCATTATTTCAATTTGGTATCCTTGTACCAACAACTTAACATCAAAGTTTTCAAGTTAGAAATAGATATCATAATATCCCATTATTCAAATTCGACACCCATTCATAAAATTATCATTTACCAAATAGATTGCATCATATCCAACATCATTCTAATAGCATTTAAACATTCATAAAATTTATATTCTCACAATATGTCGCATCATATAAATCATCATCAATAACATTTAAACATTCATAAAATTTACATTCTCACAATATATATCGCATCATATACATCATTATTCAAATACATATAACATTCATAAAGGTTCATACGTCTTAAAAGTTTAAGTGTATCATTTAATAGTTTCACTGTGAAGAGAAAATAATATAAGTAGGCCTCAGGTAATCCTGGTTGTCTAAGTCAAAAGGTGGTGTTACATACACCCAACCTTCGAGAAACATATTCTCGAGGTGGTCAAAAAAGTGAGGGATAGTCTCGTAGTAATGTCTCGACGTCTTCCCAAGTAGCAGATCCTGAACTATACTTGTCCCATTGGACCTTAACTTGGTCTACCAAACGGTTCCTAAGCTGTCAAACTCTACGGTCCAATATGCATAACAGTTCTATCGTGAGGGCTCCCACGTCCGATACTTACAATTCCTTCCAATTTATTTTATGTGATTCATCAGCAACATAATGACATAAAACAGATACATGAAAAACATTATGAGTTTTATGCAAGTGGGGTGGCAATACGAGATGATAGGCAACAGGTCCATTTTTCTCTTGGATTCTGAATGGTCCTATAAATCGAGGTGACAAATTTTTCCCCTTCCTGAACTGTATGGTACTCTTATTAGGCCTGATACGAATAAAAACCTGGTCTCCCACTTCATAACTTCAGTCGTTTCTGTGTGCATCCCCATAACTTTTATGCCTATCTTGTGCTTCCTTTAGTCTCTGCCTAATCTGAATCACCTATTCCTCCATATCTTGAATCAATTCTAGCCCAACTGTTACTTGGTCTTCTAATATATCCCAACTCAACGACGTTCTGCATGGCCTTCCATACAGAGCTTTGTAGGGTGGCATTCTGATGGAGCTATCAAAACTGTTATTGTAGGAAAACTCTACCAAAGGTAGGTACTTCTCCCACTGGGTTTGATTATCCATGAAATGCATCCTGAGCATGTCTTCCATGACTTGATTTACTCTCTCAGTTTTCCCATCTGTTTCAGGATGATAAGATGTGCTTAAGTTCAACTGACACCCTAATGCTGACTGCAAACTTGTCCAAAACCTAGAAGTGAATCTGGAGTCCCTATCTGAAATGATCTTCTTAGGTATCCCGTGCAAACGGATAACCTCATTTACAAACACACGTGCCACATCAGTGACATCGTAAGTGTCTCTAACTGGAATAAAATGAGCACTCTTGGCTAACTTATCCACTATCACAAGAATGACATTGTGTCTATGAGATGTGAGTGGTAACCCTACAAAACAATCCATAAATATGACTTCCCACTTGGACATAGGAACATCATATGGTTGTAGGAGGCCTGCCGGGTGATGGTGGTCGACTTTCACTTGTTGACACTCTAGACATTTCGTGACGAAATGGACTACATCGCGCTTCATGCCTACCCAGAAGAAGAGCTTCCTCATGTCAGCATACATCTTCTTCACACTTGGATGCGCACAATAAAGTTCTCTATGGGATTCCTTCAGTATGATGCTTCGAATATCCCCATTTTCAGGGATGTACATCCTTCCTCGATATCTCAAGAGTCTGTTTTCTTCCAGACTATATCCTTCATACTTTGGATCTAACTGCCTCCCACTCTGGAAGTTTGAAGTAACCTTTAAATACCAATTGTCTCCTTGGAGTTGTGTCAACACATGTTCCCTCAGATTGACTTTTAAGGGTATCAAGGAGAACACTCGTGGTCTCCTACTCAAGGCATCTGCGACCACATTTTCCTTCCCCTTGATGTACGAAATACCAAAATCGTACTCACTCATAAACTCACTCCATCGCCTTTGCCTGGAATTCATATCTCTTTGAGTGAAGAGATGTTTTAAACTTTGATGGTCCATTTTAAGATCAAATTTTTTCCCCACAAGATAGTGTCTCCAAAGTTTCAAAGCTAGCATTACAACTGCCAATTCTAAATCATGAGTAGTGTAAATCTCTTCATGTTTCTTCAACTTCCTTGATGCATAAGCTATCATTCCTCCATTCTGAATTAGCGCGGACCCCAACCCTTGCTTCGAGGCATCCATGCAGACTGTGAAGTCCTTTTCCATTTCCGACACTCATAGAATTAGCACACTAGTTAGTAACCTCTTAAGCTCAATCAATGCACTATCACATTCTTCAGTCCATTCATACCTGACCCCCTGCGCTACAAGGTGGTGATGGGTTTTTCTATTTTGGAGAATCCCTCCACAAATCTCTGATAATAAGCTACTAGACCCATAAATCTTTTCACCTCATGGGAATTTTTAGGCACTGGCCACTCCATGATGGCCTTTACCTTTTCTGGGTCCACAAAGATTCCTTCACCGAAAATGATATGACCTAAATATTGGATCTCTTTCTAAAATAAGGAACACTTCAACAACTTCCCATATAATTTTTTCTGTCTAAGGTAGGACAACACCACTCGCAAGTGTTCCTCGTGTTCTCTTTTGTTCTTGGAATAGATGAGGATGTCATCTAGAAAGACTTGTACAAAATGGTCTAAGTACTTCTGGAATACATCGTTCATGAGGCTCATGAATACTGTTGGCGCATTGGTCAATCCGAAAGGTACTACGACAAACTCGTAATGTCCAAACTGAGTTCGAAAGGCAGTTTTTGGAATATTGCCTTCCTTAATCCTTAACTGATGATACTTGGATCGTAAATCGATCTTTGAGAATACTGTTGCTCCTTTCATCTGATTGAAGAGGTCATCTATTCACGACATTGGGTACCTATTTTTCACTGTAGCATGATTCAAGTCCCTGTAGTCTATACACAGTCATAAGGATCCATCCTTCCTCTTTACAAAAATTACTGGTGCACCCCAAGGTGAAACACTGGGCCTTATTATCCCTAAGTCCAGTAACTCTTTCAACTGCATTTGCAACTCACAAAGTTCTGGCACTGTCATCTGATATGGAGTTTTGGAAATTGGTTATGCACCAGGTTTTAGCTCAATAGTAAAATCGAGCTCCCTCTTAGGAGGTAACCCTGGTAATTCATTCGAAAAAACATCCTTAAATTTTGACAATATCGAGTACTGATCCAATGAGGGTCCCTTCCTTTCATTCATTGTTTCCACTACATACAGTCGACACCCTTGCCTCAATCATTTCTTAACCTTCATAGTTGAGATAAAGCGTAATGACACCTTTCTCTGTACACCCTGGATCTCTACTGGCCTTCCTTCGTCGTCTATACAGAGCACCCTTTTTGCGAAACAATCTACCAAAGCTCGATGAGCTTCTAACCAATCCATTCCAATGATTAGCTCGTACGCCCTAAGAGCAATGGCGTATACCTTCAACCTGGTAGTACACACTCCCAGGTATACTATACAATTATCGATGCTAGGTCCTACCGCTTTCTTTTCCCCCGAAGCCATATCGACTTGTTTAAAGTCATCGTGCTCGTAGGCTATGAACCCACTCTTTTCTAATGCAGATGGTGAAATGAAACTATATGTCGCACCTGTTATCGCACAATTTGTAGGAAGGGTTTAGGTTAGATTGAGTCAAGGCTTCAAACTGGTTTAACGAGAGCTTCCCCACCCACTGTCACCTCGATGGGGAGCTCTTTCTATTTAGGATGGCTAGTCGAAGGGACACATCCCTAGTAATCTGGGTTTATGAGAAGGCTAAAGGGGTAATGGATAAGGATGAGAGTTTCCCTTCACAGATTACTGCCAAGAAAGATAGTCAAGGAGTAGATATTCCACTATATGGCACCTGTTTGCGAGACAAGACAAATAAACTAAAAGTATGTGCTGCAGTGGTTAGTAATTCAAGGTATCAATGACTATCTTCAAAATATATATGAGCAATGATCAAATGTAAATATTGACAAAGTCAATGATTGCTAAACAAAGACAAAAGACTTATATCACTTCTTCAATAAATACATAAGAGAAATGGGCATTCAATGTATACAATTAATCCTTGTTATGTCACAATGCAAATCTACTCATACATATATAATGTTGTTGCGCCAATGAGGTGACGTCAGCCCTAATTGTAGGTCAAAAATGAAGGAAAATGAGTAGGATGTTTTGTCAAAGAAACTTATGAATGCAATCAACTACTCAAAAACTTTTCAAATAGATGACAAATGTCACAACGTTTCAGGCTAAACAACAGTTTCAAACAAGTGTGTGACGTCACCTATAATATTGTTGCATTTAGGGTTAGGGTTAGCTAGCCAAGAAGTGGACGTTTTAGCTAAATCAACCATTGAAAATTCTTGAAACCTCTATGGCTATGATAAGATGACTCAGTTGCAACTTTTATTCCAAACACAAGTCTAATTTAGGCAAGACGTCATCACTATTTTAGGGTTAGTTCTAGATGCTAGGGTTAGACGCTAGGTTAGTTTAGGGTTTCAAATTTAAGAGTTTTGGAAGAGAGTTTAAGTACAAATAAGCTCAAAGATATACTTCTAGATTAGTGCCTTGGGTTAATGGAGTCAAGTGGAGTGAAACTAATGGCTTGGAAAGACTTAAACTCAAGGACAAGAGGATTAGGGTTTGATGGTGCTACTATGGCAGGGCCACCAAATCAAAACCCTAAGAAGAGAAGGCTTATTTGGGTGTAGCTAAAGCTAGGCCTAATGCTTGCTCTTCTTTACTTAAGACT